>VYZW01048840.1:2979-27795 GCA_013401315.1 Balaeniceps rex | reverse complement strand
CGTCCGCGCCAGCTCGCCCCGACTTCCCACCGCAGCTCGGGCCACCGCTACCTGCTCCGCGCGGCGCCCCCCCGAGCCCGGTTGCCCACGCCGTCCCCCGCTGCTCTGAGGGGCTCGGACAGCGGTCCTAAAAGAGCCGCTCCCGTTGGCCCTTGTGCACACGGTCCCCGCCCGCCTATTGGCTCCTCGCTCCGCCGCTCGGAGGCACGAGGACGCCGGGGGTTGGCGGCTTCCAGGAGCCCCACCCAGTGCCGCGGCTCGGCGGGTGGGGCGGCGGGGCGCGCGCGGGGNGCGGTAGTCGGCAAACCGTCCCCGCGGCGGCCTCCGTCCCCGCGGCGGCGTGAAACCGCGCCCCCGCCGGCCCCAGGCCTGTGCCGCGCCAGCTGCGGCCCACCGGGAGGAGCCGCTCCGTCGCAGGCCGCCGCCGGAGCAGCCCGCCCTGCCTGCTCGAGGTTCTGCCGCGCTTCACGCCACCCCCGAGCAGAGCGGGGGCCCGTCGCGCTGTGGAGTGCGTGTATGTGCGTGTGTACGGCGGCTTCGTGCGTCTGCCGCCAGGCATAGGTGCCCAACAGCTCGTCGCTTGCCACAGGGATTTCACTTCTCACTGTTAAATTCCTAACACTTCGAATATTGAGATACTAAATCAATTTCCGCCGAAATCAGCCAAAAGGTCCAAAACCAACTGAGGCTTTAGAAAGCCACCGCAGCCTCCGTGAAAGCGAACCCGGTCGTTAGGGGAGTTAAAGCTCTAACGCCTGGGGCAGAGGTGGGCCGTTCCCGCTAAACTGGCGTTACCACAGCAGCAGCGCTGGAGGCGTTTTTAGCAGCTTGCACCTACAAGCCAAACGCCCGAGGATCCCGTGCTGCCTTACGTGCACAAGGTCAATATTATCAGCATATTATTAATACGCATCGTATCTGCGCTACAAAAATCATTGCACTCCACTTAAGTCACCGTTTGTTACCAAATACTGCTAGGCTACAAAGCAATGTGCCATTATGCCATGCCCTGTCACCATATGCCGTTTGTTTCACAACTAAATACTGCACAGATGGACATGCATCAGATTAAAAAAAAAAATCAAGCATTCAAAAGTTAGGAAACACCCTACATAAGCTTGCGCAACCCATATTAATTCAGATTACAGTGCATATAAAGTATTATATGAGAATTGTTGTAAACACAGTCTTTGCTTATGCAACTGCATGTTACTTTTTCAGAACGGCTTCTGCCTGATCCAGGCCATGAGAATGGAAGCTGCGCTCACAAAATCCGCAGTGATTCAATAATGATTTTATCGTTAGATGGGTACTCTCATGATTCATCTACTCCATATTAGTTAAATCTAGTACCTAATTACTTCTTGACAGAGTAGTTATAATCACATAACTCCAAACTCTTTATCATAACTGTTAGTGGACAGTTTTTCAAAGACACCGTTCCTCGGACGATACCTGCTTATTGAAGCTGAAGCTTTATCTGATCATTTGCCATATAGGAAAACCAACTCAGGCCATGCAAAGACTTGAGTCCGAATCTCCCATATTCCTGCTGAAAGGTTTTACTACTTTGTTGTATGCTATTATGGCACCAGTGTTTCCTTTTTTGTTCTAGTGAATTCCTGACATATGGTAGGCAGCCTTGCTGACTATGGGGATGAAGCTCTTTCATTTCAGATTCCCCAGTATGAAAGAGTCCATTGCAGCAGAGAGATGCAGATGCAGAATTGCAGTCAGTGCACACAAACTCTTCAGAAAATTTCTTTCTAAAAAAATCTCTATTGGGTATATGCAAATTAAAGTTTCTCAAATTATTACAAAAGTTAGATTGGGGTGCATTTTTCAGAAGTCACTTTGTAAAATGCATCTGCGACACCAAATGGAAGTAATGGGGAAGATACCAGTAATATTCCAATGTGGGAACAGCAGTGTATTTTGTCCAGTCTCATTTTGCAAAACAGCTAAAAAATGGTGGGGCTTTAAACCTTGTCTATAATAAATACCGTATCATCTGATGGTTGTCATAGCTCATTAATGATAAGTTATGATCCAGTGACAGTGCATTAACTGATGCACTCAATATAAATTGTTGTTTATAATAATAATTAAGCAATTTTGGTATCAGAATTTTAAACCCGATTTCTTGGCAGAATAGGGGAAAACCAGAAAAATACATGTAAAAGTGATCAAGGATGTATTCTGTAGGCTGAAAATACCTAATCAATGTGGTCTCTAACTGAGTGGCAAAGTACAGCATGAAAGTCACAGATTTTCTTCATTTTTGTGCGTTCTATGACCTCCATACCTCTGATGACAAGATCACCATGCTGTCATAGTACATCAAATATGTGCATTACCACAAGCTGACTTAATGGCAACACAGCAGAGCGCAGTATCACAAAATTATTTCAGATGCCATCAGAACACAAAATAAATATAGAGTATTCAGACCACAGTGTTGTCAGTTTGTGTTGATCATCAGTGGCAGAATACAGTTCTGTTCAGTGAACTCAAAATATCAACATGTTGCAATGTACTGTTAGCTGTCTGAATCAGTCTTATACTGCACTAGGACAAAAAGTCTTGATATAGCAGAGTTTTGCAATGGTACTGTGTGAGTTCACAACTTCAGGATCTCAAAAGCCTCAGAAATTGTGGGGATACTGTGAGACATAATGATCTGATTTTTTTTCCAGATTACTCTTTCAAAGTCACAACTGATTTATCCCTCCTAAATCATTTATCGGCAGGAAAACATCGTAGTGACATAGTATCACAATGCATTTGCATTTTAATGTGATTTAATATAATTGCTTCTCAAAGAACCTACCAAACTGGTTATTCAAGGTAGCATTGTGAATTTGTCATCACAGGAAAAATTGAGAAGATACCAACACAAACGTGCTCTAGTCTGGGAACACTGAATAAATTATTAAAAAAAAACAACATAGACTTGCATTAGCTAATATTAAAAAAAACATATGTGAAATTCTATTACCCAACACCAAGAGGTAGTGTGACACAAGGTTATAGAAATCTATACGTAAACAACTACAAGTGCCTGCAAGACCAAATCTTGGTTTGTTATCTGTGAGAGTACGAAACAAACACCTACATACTCAAAATTGGAAAAAAGAAAAAAAAAAAAAGAAATCCAGTTCATGTCTTTGAATCAGTCCACATTTCTAAGCAATATTAGCAAGTTATTTCATTCACAAGAATCTTCCAGAGGTCTTCATTGCATCTCTCCAATTTTAAGCCAGGCCAACAGTTGTAAAAACATTGTGCCTTTTATTGACCAACTGATAGAAATCTTTAATTTTGCATCCACTGCCTGGACTAGGTTCCCCAGTCTGCCTGCTTTGGAAACTGAAAAAGGTGACACTAGCAGAAGTGAGAGAGGACAAGTGCCAGACCAAAAACGTGAAGTATCACTAGAAATGACAGCCATGCTACAGGAACACAGTGTTCATATAGAAACTTTGTTTCTCTGTGTGTAACTTCATCACTATATACCTCAGAAACAGAACTGGTTTTATGCAAACAATAGTCATGTGTCTTTATTTCAGTAGGCTGTGGACATATTATGAAAAGTGGGGTTTTTTTCACAAACTAAGGCATGTATTTACCACAGGCTAGCTCATGTGAAGGCTATATGGATGCTCACTTCTATTTCTTGGTAAATGCGACCCATTTAATGAAAGGAGTAGTCAACAACTAATCTACTTTCTGTGCTGCCAGAAGTATGCGCACAGGCAGTTTCTGCTCAGCAAACTTACTCTCATAATATTTCATTTGTGCTCACGCTGATAGGAGTTAACAGCCATACCTATAGAAGGTGTTTATAAAGGGTGTATTTATGATGTTATGAGCATTAACAGCTCTTATCCTCGAGCTACAGTGCATTCCAGTCGCAGTAATATAGGCTGGAATTTGCAAACTTCTGTATGTGATATGATATGGAAGATACAGTTCTACAGGAGCTCAAAACGCAGGCTTTGTATGAGCAGTAACTAATACAGTTAAAACTATTTGTTTTCTAATTTGAGGTACTATCGCTCAAAGATAAGGGTCTGATCACAACTAGTTAAACCAGTTTAGGAAAAGTCCAGGAACTTATTTTCAGCTGTGTATTATAGCTAGTTAGAATATTTAAAGATATCTTTGGATTCAAAACTGAGCAAACACCTCATGAGGGGAAACTTAAAATTTTACTCTCCAAACAAGTAATTGGTCAAGTGTCTTTTACTGATGAATTAACTGATTGAGCATGCTTATTTGGTGTTCTGGGTGTTTTTAAAATTTAATTCTGAGTATATTTAACATATATTAGGTATCGGTGTACAAACTGGATGGGTAATGAATATATTGTTTGCAACTGAATGCATTCTGCTACCTTCTGTATGTTTTCCATGCTAATGTGCTAATTCTTTGGTTTTCAGTAGCAACTGTTAGGATTACAATGTATATTCAGTAAAGATTACTGAATCACCAAATCACAGAATGGAAGGGACCTGTAGGGATTGTCTAGTACACCCCCCTGCTTGAAGCAGGGCCACCTAGAGCAGGTTCATGAGGGCTGTGTCCAGCTGGGTTTTGTGTACCCAAGGACAGAGACTTTACACCCTCTCTGGATGACCTGTGCCAGTGTTTGACCACCTTCACAATGAAAAAAAAAAAGGTTTTTTCTTTGGTTTAAATGGAATTCCCTGTATTTCTGTTTGTAGCCTCTTGTCCTGTTACTGGACACCACTGAGAAGAGTCTGGCTCCATCTTCTTCACTCCCCTGACCAGGTACTTTACCACACCAATAAGATCCTCCTGAGCCTTCTCTTCTTCAGGCTGAACAGTCCCAGCTCTCTCAGCCTGTCCTTGCACAACAGATGATCACCTTCATGGCCCTTCACTGGACTCACTCCAGTATGTCCTGGTCTCTCCTGTACTGGGACCCCAGAAATCTCACCAGTGCTGAGTAGAGGGGAAGGATTAACTCCCTCGACATGCTGGCGATGCTCTTACTGATGCAGTCCAGGAGGCTGTTGGCCGCCTTTGCCATGAAGGCACATTGCTAGCTCATGGTCGATGTGCTGTCCACTCAGATCCCCAGGGCCTTTTCTGCAAAGCTGCTTTCCACCTGGTTGGTCCCCAGTCTGTACTGGTTCATTGGGTTATTCCTCCCCAGGTGCAGGGCTTTGCATTTCCCGTTGTTGAACTTTGTAAGATTCCTGTCAGCTGATTCTTATCTTTTGCTGCATGACTACACACAAACATAATTTCTCCTTTTGCATCCTTGCTGCATCACTTAAAAGCAGCAGAAATACCTGTCATGAGATCCAAAGTATGAAACTTAATTTTGTACTCCTTATTTTGAAAAAACTGATTAAAACATCTCTTAATGTACTGGCTACCGTGCTGAGTCCTGTCAGCTCAATATTAGTGCTATTTGTGTTTGATATTTTCTCTCTTCTTTGTTATTGAAATTTTCTGATGTAATTGCATTTTGGCATATCAATACATTTAATTGCATTTTAGTACATTGAGTATACCGATAAACCTGTGGGTGGTAGGAACAGTTGCTAGGAGTGGCTGATACCTGTGAGGAGTGCTGTAGGGTGAACTGATCTTTTAAGAAGAAGGACAGGGCCTAGTTACAACTTGATTGTGCGAGGCTTAGATCATCACACCATTTAAGAAATGTGGCTATCTGGATAATATGACTAAAATAACAGCTCAGAAAAGAACAAATGTTGTACAGGATAGACTTGTTGAAAGGAATCAGATATTAAAGGTGTGAAAGTTGTTGCTCAATTAGGAACAGCAGACTGGCTGAAAAAAAGTTATGACAGGTAGCCCAGTTACAAACATAGGATTAAAGGGAGCCTAATGGGTTCTGGTGCCCAGCTATCACAGGCACCGGGTCACAGAAGTCCCTTTGTAAAATGATTGTGTTCCATTTTTAACACAGTTGTACCTTGCTTCTTCTAACCTTCTTTTAATTGTCCTTTAATTTGCAGTCTAAATGCCTTTACCAATATACACCTTTGTTTCTCTCCCAGCACTTGCCTTTTTATCCAATAATCCATTCCCATAGTGGTACATTTGTAGAGAGCAATCTTATCCCATTTCAGCTTTCATTTTATCGGGCTAGAATAGCCATGTTCTGTGAGCTTTCTCTTGTTTAGAGAATCTCTTAATCATTCCAGGAGCCCATCTTTGCATCTTTTTCAGAATTCAGAATCAGTTCATAATTGTATACAATATTCCAGATGAAGTTTCACTGAGATCTTACACAGGAAAAACATTTTCATGCCTCTACTAAAACAGATCTCTTGATGGCACCTTAGGCTTATATTTGTTTTTCTCATA
Source organism: Balaeniceps rex (assembly GCA_013401315.1). NCBI lineage: Eukaryota > Metazoa > Chordata > Aves > Pelecaniformes > Balaenicipitidae > Balaeniceps > Balaeniceps rex. Next base: position 21,429 of record VYZW01048840.1, on the reverse strand, counting down.
ACTACCTCAAGTCAGCAGTTCATAAATCTGTGACTTTGATGAGTATATTTTGGTTTCCTCTTCTGTCATGCCAAACTGTTGAGGTTCTAGCACATAGTGTTGTTATTTGTTCCCAAGCACAAAACTACACATTTCTATATAAATGAAATTTCTTCTCATTTCTATTAGTCTAGGCCATAGGGTCTTTTAGTATCAATTCTCATCGGTAATCATTAATGGTTCGTGTTGATGATGTTCCTTCACTTTATCAGTGAATTTCAGTAGCATGTATCCACATGTCAACATTACTTGTAGCCATTTCCTTTTGTGTCAGTTCATTTCATGCTTCACTTTTCATCTTATTAGTTTTCCATATCAAAATGTTGAAATCTGCTTACTTCTTTTGCTTAGTAATTACATAACATACCCTGAGATTTGATACCTTTGAATTCATGGTCAGTTCGCCCTTCTGTTTCTGTTTTAGTTACCCTTTTCTTGCATAAGCTTCATAATTTGTCCTCAAGGACTGATTACACACAATCAACATCTAACTCACATAAACAAGAACAGTCATTTCTCTATCTGTATAATTATATAAACTATACAAGTGCTTTTCTTATTGCTCACAATGATTACTTCATAATTTTTGCTCTTCTTCTATTAAGCAGTTTAATAATATCCTTTAATATAAGAACATCCTGCCTCAACGGTATTTTCTCCAAAGCAATTTCTTTTTAGCTTCGTGTTTCTGATTTTGTAGGTTCAAAATAATGAATGTATTTCCCATGTTTACTCTGTTCAAAATAAGCCATTTCATGCTTTCAGCTGTGAAATAAAATAGTATCTCTTCCTCAGTCATGTAATCACTGTTTCAAAAGTTTGCAGTTTGTTGGTGTTTATTTGATCTTTTATCCTTTGATTGATAATGTTGCATTATATTCATTGCAACTTGGCATGACAGGGGCAGATCAGAAGACTGAAGCAATCAGTGCTGAGGCCCTTCTTCATCAAAGGAATATATGCAGAGGTGAGAAAAGCAAGCCTGTCAAATACAGGGCACTGTTCTGTTGCTTATGGTCTCTGTCCCCACAGTGCCCAGGTTCTCAAGAACAGGTTTCAGTATTAGAAGAACTGGGACAGAGCTATTTCTGCCTTGACTATCTTATGAGAGCAGTGGGTGAAGTCAAGTTCTGAAGATGATGATCCACCTGGTAGTGATAAGTTACCTCGATGCCATTGCCAGCATGGTGACCTAAGAGACTGTGTCTCATGTGAAGTCTCCTGTGGATGCCTGTAGCAGGGCAGTGCAGAATGGTAAGAGGCATCTGCAAAGGAGGAGAAAGAGAGCAGAGAATTGGCATCCCTTACTTTTTGTAGCCTGCACTGAGTGAAGAGTGGGTCAAAAACTCCTGCTTGTTCAGTTGGCCCCAGGGATAGTTACTGGGTGAGGCCTTGGACTGCAGACAAGGTGTATCTGGTGGCCATCAATTTGCTCATACAATGCTACTGCCTGTGCAAACTCTGTGCTGCTGGGATAGCACAGAAAACTATGGTCTTGCGATCAGGTCCTTTATTTCGAGTGTGAATCTTTGAATGGGATGAGGAAAAATACATGTCTTATCTCACAGCTGCATTGTCAGCACTTATGTGATGTAGTTATGCTACTGAGCAAAATTTTAGAACAGAATAGAATAGAATAGAATAGAATCGAATCGAATCGAATCGAATCATTAAGGTTGGAAAAGACCTCTAAGATCTTCTAGTCTAACCATCAACCCATCACCACCATGCCTACTAAACCATGTCCCAAAGTGCCACATCTACAAGTTTTTAAATACCTCCAGGGGTGGTGACTCCACCACCTCTCTGGGCAGCCTGTTCCAATGCTTGACCACTCCTTCAGTAAAGAAATTTTTCCTAATATCCAATCTAAACCTCCCCTGGCGCAACTTGAGGCCATTTCCTCTTGTCCTATCGCTTGCTACTTGGGAGAAGAGACCGACACCCACCTCGCTACAGCCTCCTTTCAGGTAGTTGTACAGAGTGATAAGGTTTCCCCTCAGCCTCCTTCTCTCCAGACTAAACAACCCCAGTTCCCTCAGCTGCTCCTCATAAGACTTGTTCTTCAGACCCTTCACCAGCTTTGTTGCACTTCTCTGGACACACTCCAGCACCTCAATGTCTTTCTTGTAGTGAGGGGCCCAAAACTGAACACAGTATTTGAGGTGTGGCCTCACCAGTGCCGAGTGCAGGGGCACGACCACTTCCCTGGTCCTGCTGGCCACGCTATTTCTGATACAAGCCAGGATGCTGTTGGCCTTCTTGGCCACCTGGGCACACTGCCGGCTCATATTCAGCCAGCTGTCAACCAGCACCCCCAAGTCCTTTTCTGCTGGGCAGCTTTCCAGCCACTCTTTCCCAAGCTTGTAGCGTTGCATGGGTTTGTTGTGACCCAAGTGCAGGACCCGGCACTTGGCCTTGTTAAACCTCATACAATTGACCTCGGCCCATCGATCCAGCCTGTCCAGATCCCTCTGCAGAGCCCTCCTACCCTCAAGCAGATGAACACTCCTGCCCAGTTTGGTGTCGTCTGCAAACTTACTGAGGGTGCACTCGATCCCCTCATCCAGATCATTGATAAAGATATTAAACAAGACTGGTCCCAAAACTGAGCCCTGGGGAGCACCACTTGTGACCAGTCGCCAACTGGATTTAACTCCGTTCACCACAACTCTCTAGGCTCGGCCATCCAGCCAGTTTTTAACCCATCGAAGAGTACACCTGTCTAAGCCATGAGCCACCAGCTTCTCTAGGAGAATGCTGTGGGAGACAGTGTCAAAGGCTTTACTAAAGTCCAGGTAGATGTTATTCTTCATCAAGGTTTTCAGGCTGGCATAACACAAATAGCCCATAAGAACAGCCTCAGACGCATGGCAAATTACAGCTTCAAGAGATGAATGAGAACAAGGTCCCTGCTGAAGACACCAGGCTATAACACACTTTAAAGTATGGACAAATGCAAATCCTACCTTAGGAAACTACATCATGATGAAGCAAATGTTATGTTGAAGTGATTCCTATTGCTATTATGAAATGGTTATTCTGCCAGCAACTCTGGCCAGAGCCTGGGAACTACCCCTGTATGATACTGCAGCAAATATAGCAGCATGAAGAAGAAAGGATCAATCTGGTATGTGCTCATCTTCTGGTTCTTAGGCATGGTCCCAGTATCCATTCTGAGATTTTTTACTTTATTTCCACCTGCCTAAGACTGACTCTAGAATCTCGTGTGAGTCATTGAGTGATATGACCTGGAATGTAATTAGAAATTAAAAATTAGAAAAATAGTGGTAGCAGTAGGAGAGAGATCACATTCAGAAACTGTGGAACTTCCTGTAATGAACTTATTTATTTATATAGAGCCACAAGTCAGCAATAGCAAAAAAAGATAGCGAGGGCCCATGAACACTGAGTGTAAAGTTAATATTTGCGATTAACTCATCTGTGACATATTCTTTTGTCTGAATTTTACTTTATGCTATCAATTGTACAGACCAGGGACCATATATGGTTTAAGACGCTACTGTGATTCTAATATAATATTTGACACTGATTTAAAGCCATCACCACAATGCCACAATCAGCAGTTTCCTGATAATTTGTTTATGACATGTAAGTAGCACTAGAAGACAGAAGTTGAATATCGAGGAGAGCAACCCTCTGCCTTTGTTTCTTACATGCTGTTTCCTTAAGTGTCTGCTACTGGCCATACTTAGGGTAACATTGAGAAAAGACAATATTGGCTCAGTTTGGCTGTCATTATCTTCAGTAATATCCACTGAGCAGATTTACAGCCATTAAGCAATGTAATCTAAATTTATGATGCACAGTTGCAAGACACCACTGATGCTAAGACACCTCTGTTAGGATTAATTTCTCATCAGGCACTGAACTATATGAATTCTAACACTGAAAAATGCTTTGTTCAGATATGTTACAGTCAGTTGAGCCACATACTAGAGAGCTGCTTAATTTTCGCCTTAACATTACCCATATTAAACCATAAGATTATATTCTTGGTAACACAGTAAACTTAAACTCCACCAAAAGCACTGTTGTAACACTTGCTGCCATGAAATGACTTCTTTTTAAGACACTTGAAATTATAATCTATGCTTTAAGTTCTAATTACAGCTGTAATATTGCTACAATATTACTGCAATCTCGAACAGGACTTGACTCTGTGTTATCAGGTCTTCAGGTTCCTGAGGACAACAGCCTTTTTTTTTCCAGAAGATTCTACAGATATTTTGACTGGGCAGAATTTAAGGATATTGGACATTTGTCAAGGGTTATTGGTTGTCCCACCATTCAGTCCTAAGCAGACATCAGGATGTTCAGAAATCCCAAACACTTTAACAAACACACAGTAGTTACAGCACTTCCCAGAAGATTCAGATCTAATGTGCATGTACTATAACAATGGTTTGCAAATGCACAACAAACCCAGCAAGCTCCGTGTGAGTTGGAGTTAGAGAAAATGAATTGTTTGCCCATGATGAATATGTAGAGGTGGTCTACTGCAGCCTGAATGTGTCAGGCTCGCTGTTTAGGTGCTAAATAGGTGGATATATAATTCTATTTGAGCAGAGACAAAAAAGCCCCAACCTAAGAATATCAGTCTAAATGCAATAGTCCTTACTCCAACATAAGGACTCAGAAGTAATTCTGAGCTGTGATCTCATTTTGGAGTAGTCTGAAGATCCAGTAATCTGGCAATTAAGGCACCCACATTGCTGTTGACAGACCTGATTTCAGTCCTCACTCTGCTTGATCAGTAACTTTAATGTTAATCCTTTCTCCCATGGTCCATGAGAGTGACCTTGACAGCAGGCTGCCATACACCCTGGGTGTCAATCTTCTGGAATCTCTTACTTGCACTGTTTCACTTTATATAATAAATTCTTCAGAACAGGGATGAGGACGAGAGACAGAATGTGGATTAGAAAATGCATCCCTCCTCCTAACTAGGATCATCCTAAGGGGGAAAACTGATCCCACTCTCCTAAGGAGAGAAGCAGCTTTTTGTCATTTGGGGTGTAAATTACATTTATGTCTGTTCTTGGCAGGACCAACTAGCGGGATTAGACTTGAATGCATTACTTAGAGCCAGGGTTTCCAATCAGGAGCTGAAGCAGTCAGATGCCTAAAAGTCAAATACCTTTGCAAACCTTATTCAGATTGATTTGGTGAACTTTGAGGCTCAAGAGTAGAAGAAATCAAACTGAGTATTTTTCTTCTGTGAGACATTTTAATGGCTGCTCTTATTCGACAGTGGGTCAGGATCTCTGGTCTTTGGCCATACTCTGGATCTGATATTCGGGGCGCAGTTGGAATTTAAATCTTTCTTTCTTTTTTTTTTCCTGCTTGATGCAGGACAGGTTTTTGCCAAAACTATTACAGCATAAAATATTATTTTGTACTGTGAGTTTGTTCTATCAAATCCTGTTTCCCCTGATATTATACCAACTAATAGCTTAACTATTTCCGTTAGCTAAACACTTTCACATTCCTTGGTATTTCATGGGAATGAAAACTGTAGCACTTGGTTCCATTAATTTTGCCTGAAGTACAGCAATCCATTTGGTAGATAGAATTTGAAATAAATCAAGCCTCCATATTGTCTTAAAGAGGCTAACCTTTTCTTTAATTTCCTCCATTTGCTATTCTTATTTCCTCACTCCCTTATCTCCTCCTCGCCTTACTAGACTGGGTGCTACAATCTCTTGGAATCTCTTGGAATCATAGAATCACAGAATAATTGTAGTTGGAAGGGACCTTATCTGGCCCAACCCCACCAGTCAAAGCAGAGCCAACTCCAAGGCTTGACCAACTCCAAAGATCAATCTGGCTGCTCTGGCTGCAAACGCCTCTCCTTCTATTACTCAAATTTACACTGATCTCATCCCTATTGTTTCTATAAGTGCTTATGTATGATAAAGGAGCTGTAGTTGTTTTGGAGTTAACCTAGACACACTATAAGCATAGAGCTTGGGTGTTTCATTTTGTTCTTTGCCATAGTGTGTAGGTGGTGAGTTGTGCTGTGCATCTGTGAACAAAGGATCATGTACAAGCACACCACTGTAGGGTTTCAAAACCCTAAATTACAATGCAGGTAAATGCACCCAGCAGTATTATAGGACAAAATACGCTGCAGAGATCTTGAAATTAATCCTCAATCCAAGTACTACAAAACAAGAAAGTTCAGAACAAAGGTTACCTTGAAAAGAAAATCAAACTATGTCAGGATAGAGCAACACAGCTCTGGCACTCAGTGGTGATACCAGGCAGAAATTCTGGGAGTGGCAGGTAAAGACATTTTAGGGTTTGTGATCTCCGGTTAAATTTCAGGTAGTAGCATGAAATGCCGCTGCTTGTCTGTTACATCACTGACGGGGGGAAGATATGGATGCAGACAGTTCTCAAAGCATAGCAACAGCACTGATGGTGGCTTTTTTATCAGGACCAGATGCTTGTCAGTGAGTTAGGAGACTAGTAGCTAGCTATGCTGAGAGCTACAGGCAGATCAATATCTACTTCTTCCCCTTAGAAATGTCATAAAATGAAACTGTGCCTCCAGTTGAAGGCACAGGCAGCCTTCTGCTCTTCTTGCACTCCCTGTTAGAGGCCTTTTTCCATTCCAAGGCCCCACCTAATCATCTAGGGTTGTCTGCTCAGGGCCTGGCTGCACCCCACAGGACGCAGTATGCAAAGACCCCTAAGCAAACTCCCAGCAGGCTAACAGAGATACCTGTCCCAGAAGCAAGCAGAGCGGAGACATTTAGCTCAAGCTATAATATATTATAAACCACATGGCAAGCTGAAAAAGCCCTATCTCTCATCGCCCAGCTAATTAGTTTGAGTGCAGTGCCGTGAGGATGCAGTGATACTGATTCCAGTTCTGGGGTTAGCACTGCCAGCTGGGCTACCTGATATCTCAGTAGTATGGAATAGACACACATTGTAGTTACCTTATAAGGGACACTGACCTAATTATCTCCCTTCACAATTTTTTACTCAGTCAAGGAAGTACCTTTTGTCTGAAAGCCTGAAAAAAACTTAACACTTTTGGCCATCTTTTGGCCATCTTTTATTTGTAAATGCTGTAGCAGAAATAATCAAGAGTTGTACTCCCAAAAGCCTATGCTCTGGACAAAGTGACATATTCTCTTCAATATGACAGAATCTAGAAAAAATTAGATGACAGAGTTAGCTGTTTAGTCATACTGGAACTAAGAAACGGTGCTAGGCTTTCCCCATTGATCAAACTTGCTGCCTTCTGAATATACAGGAGGTCTGGCTGGTTCTTAGTCTTTCTATCTATGTGTAGATTGATGGTCTGGGAATGTCTTTGGCCTCACAAATACAGATGTGAGCTCTAGCTAGCTCTATCCTGATTCCACATCAGGGTGTGACTTGACTATACATACTTTTCTCTCATGCCTTGGTTTACATAGGAATAAAATCAGGGGCTGTGCATTAGAAAGTGTCTGCAGCACTCATTAACTTCTCTGTCTGTGCAGTTGAGGGACAGGGACTCTGAGGTCTACCACAGTGCATGCCTTCAATATCGACTTATGAAACAGTCTCCATGGCTTTTCCCTCACATTTCTTTTAAAGGTTTTCTTCCTACAGAGAAGCTCCTTTCTAGAATTTTTTACTAATTTCCAGTTTTCCAGAATAGTTATGAAAGCCTATTTCCAGTCTTCATGCACCCAAAAGTTGTCCAAAGATGTAAATTGGAAATCTGCTTTTATTCTTCTTCCCTTCTTTATACATATGGGACCATCTTTTCAATATGAAAGAACTTATTTTTAGCCCTACTCTAACTGCTGTGGTTTAGCCCGTCGGCAACCAAGCACCACACAGCCGCTCGCTCACCCTCCCCGACCCGGTGGGATGGGGGAGAGAATCAGAAGGGTAAAAGTAAGAAAACTCATGGATTGAGATAAGAACAGTTTAATAATTGGAATATAATAATAATAATAATAATAATAATAATAATAATAATAATATGGTGAAAAGGAAAACAAGAAGAGAAACAAACCCCAGGAAAAACAAGTGATGCAACCACTCACCACCCGCCGACCGACACCCAGCCAGTCCCCAAGCTGCGATCACTGCCCCCCGGCCAACTCCCCCCCAGTTTATATACTGAGCATGATGCCATATGGTATGGAATAGCCCTTTGGCCAGTTTGGGTCAGCTGTCCTGGCTGTGCCCCCTCACAGCTTCTTGTGCCCCTGGCAGAGCATGGGAAGCTGAAAAGTTCTTGACTGGTGTAAGCACTACTTAGCAACAACTAAAACATCAGTGTGTTATCAGCATTCTTCTCCTACTAAATCCAAAACACAGCACTATGCCAGCTACTAGGAAGAAAATTAACTCTAACCCAGCCAAAACCAGGACACTAACGGAAAAGACTTTGAGTTTCTGTTATAAGGTTTCAGCTTTTCCAGGCTGAGAAACGGTTGGATTTTTATTTTCATTTTGGCCTTCACATGTCATATGCAGCATACGGTTTCACCCATCTTCTTTTTCATCTACCTCTTTAATCTTCTTCTGGGGCAACTCGCAGTTACTCTTTGTCCCAGCCATCACAGTATTTCTTCATGAGCGTTCTTTGTTTCCCTCCAGTCAAAAGTGCTACTGCTTGTTGGTTTCATGTTACTTTTTGGCAGGCTAATCTTGCTTATAATTTATGTCTGGGGCCATATCCTAATTCTTCATCAAATGCATTTGGTCTTGGGGTTCTGCAAGGATTTATCCTATAGCAGGGCATTCGTTTTACAAGGACTGCTTTGCTTGTCCTAGCTGCAATAATGCTTTTTGTTAGTCCCTAGTGCATTAGTGGCTAGCTTTTTATACTGCAGTTCTCAGTGTAAAGGCTACCATATTTGATTTGTTCAGCCTTATCCTTTAGTATAGGGTCACCCTCACTTTGCAAAATTTACCAGATTACCCAAATTACCAACCCTTACACCTTCATTCACTCCAATTTCTGAAGGAATCTTGCCATACACATTAGCATCCTCTGTCCTTTCCTGAACTGCTATCTCCAGTTTCTCTGGGATCTTATATTATTTAGGAGTTGTGTCTTTCTGTCTGAATTTCATAGTTTCTTACATACTTTCTTTTAATAACTGCTGCAGGCTTATTATTCCAGACATACTCCTCTAGTTCTTCAGACACGTTTACCATACCCTGGAGCTTTCTCCAGAATACTTTATTGTTTATAAAGCCACTTCATTTGCAGCTCCTGAAACCTTTTTGATTGTGGTTTCCTTGTGACAGGCAATATGGTGCTTCTGGGATTCAGGGTCTGTCTTTTTTATTCCCAAATTAGGTGATTTCTACTGCTTAGACAGTGGTGGAAGACTTGTGCTCAGATGCAATTTAAAGTTATGTAATCCCAGCTGAATGCTGAAGAGTTAATCTTTCAAATAATAAAATATTCATTTGTTCCCACTGACATTTTAAAACACATTAAAGAAGCATTTATACTGATTTTCCCATTTGTTAAAGCTTGTGTTTAGAAAACTCACATTTGGATTATATTTAATGTGATGGCTTCTTTTTAAACTTTCACAGTGATGTATCACCTGTGTGAAAGGAACAAGACAACAGAAAATGCTGTGTTTTGAAAATGATTGCGGTAATGATCATTTGATTTGAAAATATATGAGTATCGTTGAAATACTTCATAGAATCATAGAATAGTTTAGGTTGGAAAAGACCTTTAAGATCATGAAGTCCAACCATTAACCTAGCACTGCCAAGTCCACCACTAAACCATGTCCCTAAGCACCACATCTACACATCTTTTAAATACCTCCAGGGATGGTGGCTCAACCACTTCCCTGGGCAGCCTGTTCCAGTGCTTGAGAACCCTTTCTGTAAAGAAACTTTTCCTAATATCCAATCTAAACCTCCCCTGGCGCAACTTGAGGCCATTTCCTCTCGTCCTATCGTTCGTTACTTGGGAGAAGAGACCAACACCCACCTCGCTACAGCCTCCTTTCAGGTAGTTGTAGAGAGTGATAAGGTCTCCCCTGAGCCTCCTTCTCTCCAGGCTAAACAACCCCAGTTCCCTCAGCTGCTCCTCATAGGACTTGTGCTCTAGACTGTTCACCAGCTTCATTGCCCTTCTTTGGATGCGCTCCAGCGCCTCAAGGTCCTTCTTGTAGTGGGTGGCCCAAAGCTGAACACAGTACTCGAGGTGCAGCCTCACTAATGCTGAGTACACGGGAACGACCACTTCCCTGGTCCTGCTGGCCACACTATTTCTGATAGAAGCCAGGATGCTGTTGGCCTTCTTGGCCACCTGAGTGCACTGCTGGCTCATGTTCAGCCAGCTGTTGACCAACACCCCCAGGTCTTTTTCTGCTGGGCAGCTTTCCAGCCACTCTTCCCCAAGCCTGTATCATTGTATGGGGTTGTTGTGACCGAAGTGCAGATGGCTGTTCATGTTAAATAAAGCACTCCTCCCTTGAAATAGAGGATATTGCTCTTTGAGTGTGACAGATCTCTCAGAAAGCTGTTACTTGCCACGCTTTTGGTAAATATTAAAGACATAATCTTGGGAAAACCCAGTAATTATTTATAGAAATACCTCATAAAACCAGAAAAAAATCATCACTGCTGAATGGAGTTCTCTAGAAGGAAAACATTTTTCTAGTAATTCCTATAAAGAAATGGCTCAATAAAACACTTGATCTAATTTTCTTGTAAAATCCATGGAGCTTTTCATTAAGGAAAGTTAGAAAAATGTCACGGGTCAGTATATATTTTCTTGCTCATGGCTATGTGATGGAATTGGTATAATCCACACTGAGGGAAGTATAAAGAAGTTAAGGCTGATTCTAGGTGAAAGGAAGAAAACTTCCCCCCCTCACAGAGAAATTCTCAGTGTTGCCAGGTACAAAAGGAAGGTATACACATGTCACTTTGGCACAGAGTACCCTGGGGAGGACAATTGATACAGGAAGCTCTAAACAATAAAAGAGCCTAGAAACTTGTTATTCTTTTAGATATCCAAGTTGTTGCATGAGGATAAGGAGGTTTTTGGTTCACAGAATGTTTCCTTTTCAGCTAAAGTTGTTTAAATCCTTCTGTGATGGAAGAAGTGACAAAGTTAAGGAGGACTCAGATTCTTGTTTTTCCTGGCAGGCTTAAAATGTAAGAAAACAAGAGTAAGCAGACTACTTCTGCCAGGAGGAAAAAAAAAATCAAAACTGATTCAGAAAGGATCCTATATGCCATATCCAAAGCCATGTTCCAGAGTCCAAACTGAAGATAACACAGGAAGCCAACTGCATATTTGGAACTCCACTGAGTAAGATTTGCTTACTGTATGCTAGAACTCAGCACTTAGCTTTCTGATATCTGGAAACCTATTTTCTTATTAAGAGCTGAGGGCATAATTTCATGACTCAAAGGATGATGGCATGTGACATTTAGGTTTCCTCTGGAGAATGTAGATCAAAACAAATCTTGTTCAGCTCAGCCTTCAGATGTTCATTTAGAAGCAGTAAGAGTTGTGATGATTTAGAGTGCAGCTATGTTAGCATTTTACTTCAGATTAGGCATGCGCTTACAAAGTAAATCTCCTGATCCTCTCCAGTTATCATGCTTTGGTTCATGCAGTGGAGCAACCTGAAACTAGAAATTTACTCTGGGAGCCCTCCTAATGTGCCCCAACAACTAATTGAGTTGACAGCACGAGAGTTAGTCTGGAGTAACCCCCATCCAAGACACATATAGACTGAAATCAGGCCCACAGAATCAACTGTTTTACTTTATAGATCCATTTCTGCTGTGCCATGGCACTTGCTAACACAAACAAAGCCACAGTCACAGATATATGTGTGTGTTTGTGTCTATGTATAATCACACTTGCCATCTCTACTCATTAAATAGTACATATGAGAAAAAGCATGAGATTCCTTTTTACAGTGTGTTGGTTTGCACACAGTGCAAACGTTGGTTTCATTGTGGATATCTAAACAAACCTATTTAATTGTGGGTGTTCATGCAGGTATGAAATATTTCTTCTAGGCATTAAGAAAAAAAGAAATTGGGGAAATTGGTGTTACAAAAAGAATGACACATAAACAGGGCAATAAATTGTATTCTATTAGCTCATCCATTCTGCATGAAAGTAAATAGCATGCAATGACTGTAGTTTCAGTGAGACTCCATACTCTAGATATGTGATAATTATTTGGGCTTGTAAAATCAGAGGCTCCTGTAGTGTTTTTATGGTTCTCTCTCCAATGATTCTGCATCATAGGCAGAAAAGCAGAACTGATCCAGTTGCTGTGCAAATGGGCTGCACTTCACCAGCCTGAGACAAGATCAGATGTTGAGGAGAGTGCACTTCATTCCAATGGCCAGGACATATCTGCTTGCAAATATTTATCCTTGCTATAGTATATTTGGTTCCTTGAACTCAACAACATTTATAAAGAAATTAGGTTACTACTTCAGTTTTACTGATAGTGAAACTGAGTCACAGAATGGTTAAATGACTTGCTGAAGGCTAAACAGCCTGCCAAGGTTGAAAATAAGATTCAGCCTCCTAAGTCCACAGTTGCTACTCTTCTTTCTAAGCCAAACTGCATCCAACTCTTCCCTACATACATATAAAAACACTATAGCATTAGGTTTATCTAATGGCTTCAGCAGACGTAGCCATGACCACGGAAAAGCTGAGTACATGGAAAGGCTGCTGCTGAAAGTCCTACAGCCTTGGAGAGATGATGCATGTAGAAAAAAGAAATATGTATAGCATACTTATGAATCTTCCCAGATAGAGCGACCCTGGGTGTTGTGCATTGTCGTGGCCTACAGATGTTAGAGTGCACCTGCTGTTGACATATGGGTCTATATTTTCAGTTATATTTGTTCTGATGCACAACTGGGATCGTGAGGACATAGTTTGCTTTACATTTATCTTAGTTCTCCCATATATGGGGTTAGCACATGGCCCAGCAGTAGCCCTAATTACATTAGAGGAGCTCTGCGAGCAAAATGGATGCATCTACAGTGATAGCTTTAAACGTTAATGTTTTTGATCATACCTGCCCCTGAAATTATACAAGATTAAGATTAATATGAAGCACAGTAACTTAACTGAGTATCTTTGTCACACTGAACTTATGTGTGCTGACTGCACATTCAAGCATTTCAATAGTATGACTTTGAATCTAAGGACTCTTCTGTATCCAGCATCTGCTCTGTGTGTCCAAAACTGACCCTGCGTGTCCTCTCACACAAGATGTGTATTCTTATATTGTTGGCCTCAGTCTGAAAGGCGATTCTTTTTGAAAGCATTTGCTTTCTCCCAGTGAACAGTGAGAGTGCTTGAGCAGGTTTTTGTCCAGAGAGCAGAAAAGTAGCTGAAATGTCAGTTTTCTTTAATTTGTTTTGCTCTGTCCCATTTATTATTGCTAAGAAGTTTTATACCTGATAGAGCCATCCACATAAAGGACTACTGTAAGTCATATTCATGAATGTTCTAGTCACAAGTAGAGCAAATTGTATGTTGTGGATTGTTACTGATGACAAATCTCAATACTAATGACAATAAATGATGCTCTGTACTATGTGCCAATCATAGGAAAATAGAATCCAGTGAAATGGCTACCTGAATATTCTGTATGAATCATGCTAAATACTAGGTACTAATGTTATCTTTCTCAAGGAAATTATGAACATCATTCTTAGAAGGGAGAAAAGAAACATCTTTCCATTCACAAAGATGACTCAGAAAATGGCTATGTATATCATAAATCATGTTCATACAACTCTTAACATGGTTTAACGGCCTCAGCTTCTTCTTTCCCACTGACTTTAAATTAACTTTTTAGCCTAAGAGCAGTTAACTGCAAGAAACTGCCACTGACAACATGAACTACACTGCCTTACCTAGATAAACGTATATATTTTGCACAATGTGATACCTTAAGGCAAGAAGCTAGAAGAACAATGCTAGCATGAAGTTTACACATGTGTGGGCAGAGAGACTGTCCTGGTTTCAGTTGGAATACAGTTAATTTTCTTCCTAGTAGCTGACATAGTGCTGTGTTTTGGATTTAGTATGAGAATAATGTTGATAACACGCTGATGTTTTAGTTGTTGCCAAGTAGTACTGACACTAGTCAAGAACTTTTCAGCTTCCCATGCTCTGCCAGGTGCACAAGAAGCTGGGAGGGGGCACAGCCAGGACAGCTGATCCAAACTGCCCAAAGGGCTATTCCATACCTTATGGGGTCATGCTCAGTATATAAACTGGGGGGAGTTGGCGGGGGGGCAGTGGTCGCTGCTCGGGGACTGGCTGGGCAGCAGTCAGCAGGTGGTGAGTGGTTGCATCACTGAGTTTTGTTCCTCTTCTTGTTGTTTTCCTTTTCACCATATTATTATTATTATTATTATTATTGTTGTTGTTGTTGTTGTTGTTGTTGTTGTTGTTATGATTTTATGTCAATTATTAAACTGTTCATATCTCAACCTATGAGTTTTCTTACTTTTGCCCTTCTGATTCTCTCCCCCATCCCACCAGGGTGGGGAGGATGAGCAAGTGGCTGTGTGGTGCTTAGTTGCTGGCTGGGGTTAAACCGCAACAGACACGCAAGGAGTCTGTGTTTACTGTAATTTAAACCTTTAAGTCATTAATTCACCTCTGTCCATCTGGCTTATATGTATGAGCTTTTTACTTGCTTCAGACCTGTGCTCTTTCCCAGCTAGAGAAATGGATCACAGCTACTGTATGATGGGCTCTGACCTACCAATTTTGATGGTGAGCAAAAGTGCAGCTGTACAGTCAGTCCTCTAGTGTCATTTCACTTCTCACTTCTGCTCCCTTTCTTCCTACTTGCTCCCTCTACACACAGTCTACTTGCTATATTAGAAATATGTGACTGACATTTAACCCTTTAACCCCATGACATCTGTGTGATCCTCTGCTGCAGGTAGGAGGACAGAGAGAACAGAGAGAACATGAGGACAGAGAAAACAGTGGGGCTAATAAAACAGAAAACACCATTAGAGAAGCAATAATGTTGGACAAACTCCAGCCTGGAACACAAGAACAGCTATGCCAGTGGATACCCTGGGATAATACTCTGAGGAACAGTTTAGAGGCAAATCTGGGAAGCAGCATGGTGAGGAAGTGGCATCAGTATTTCAGTCATATAAGTGGTATCTGCCATCTTACTTTTTCCTGTAGAGAAAACTATGAAAGTATTTCTGAAAGATGATTAATAAAATTACTGTTATGGAGGACGCTGCAATAGATTGATGTCATGCTAAAGACATTACTGTTAAAAGACATTACTGTTAAAAATAATCTAATCTGTACCCCTTACTCTTAACAAAGTTTTCTAAAAAATACTTCTTGATTAATTAAATCTGTAATGCTACAGATAAAACTGTGAGAGGTGGAAATAATTCAACAGATTTATACCTTCCATTTATTTTTCTTTTCAAACAAAGAATTCAGGGTAATAGCTCCTCTGACATCAAAGTCACTGCTGGAGGAAATATTAATATTGGTGCATGGACTTTCACAATTCTATGTGCACTGATTTCCTGACGTGTTTGAAGCCTGAAAGATGAAAAAGATTTGTGTATGTTGAGTTAAGGAGACGTCTATCATGCTCGTAAGAAGCATACACTTTTTAATGCACCAGTAACTTTGTTTGGGACTTCGCTGGAAATGCTTTTACAATTTTATTATGTTTAAATGATTTAGTATTTTAAATTATTGCAGGCAGAAAAACTTAGAGCAAAAGTGATCTGTTTTAAAAGTGGCTAATGGAGCAGATCCTAGAGAACAGAAGCTAAGTTACTCCTAATATCAGGTCTCACAGGAAAACAAATCCAATACTAGAACCACAGTGAACAAATCTTCTTGAGTGTTCTCTCTGTATAGCTTTATTCACTAACAGTGTCACATTCAGGTTAGAAAAGCAGTTGTTGAGTCATTCCTGTCATGAAACAACACTTCATAGAGTATTTTCTAGAATCTCTCACATTGGAATCTCCAAGTTTCAGCTTTCTTTTCTTTGCTAACTGGGGTTAGCACGAACTAGAGTCTCAGTTGCTTTTGTTCGATGCATTTGGATGTTAAAGGTAAAGGGCACACTAAATGCCAGCTTCAGATAATTTACGGCTCTGATCTTGTGCTGTCTGAAAACAAATAGACTCTTTACATGTGGGAACACTGACTCTGACGAAAAAGAATTTGACATCCTGATCTTCATCATAAACAATCGGGTGCTCCACTTTACCTAGAACTGGAATAACTTGTATGAACAGAGACTTAACCTCAAGGAAAGGAAGGGAAGGGATAAAGAACAATATGTTGCAATGGGGCTTACTCTAATGTGAGCCTAGAATGAAAGGAACGAGATGGACCCTGCATAGTTGTCACTACAGGGGAGAGAGGACAGGAAAAAAAGTTTAGGATGGATATTACATTACTACAAAAAGTAGGCAAAGCTACTCATTCCCTAAGAGTAAACCTAAATTTCAGGCTTATCAGTAAGACAGTGCTAGCCTCCAAAATCTTCCTTCGTTTCATTTTTAAACAAAATGTTCCTGTGTGTCACAGCTGCATGTGGCAGAAGAAACAGGAAGCGAGTGGTGGGACCAAGAGAACCTCTTGCTGATGAATGCCATCTCAGTTAGAGCTCTCTCTGGGAAGGAACATGCAGGAGTAAGATGAGTTGCTTGTTGAAAATAAAAAAGAACCCAAAAGAATGCACAGCATTTACAAATTATGTAAAAACTCGCCTTCTGCTCAAAGACAATGGACATTGTCAGAAATCTCTGAGACACATGAATCACCTCTACCTTCTGCCATAATATTTGCACCAATGTGAAGAAGAATGCTGGGTAGAAATATGCAAGTACAGATCCACACAAACCACACAGCCAACAGTGGAATTCATTCTTAGAAGAAAGTATTGAGCTTCATTGCTAAAATGCCAAAGTTATGACCTGGGTCCTGTACTAGTTTGAGACACTCAAAGGTCGCACTTGTGCAGCCAGTAGTGGTGGTAATTGTGAGGGAGCAATTCCAGCACCAGAGCAGTTGTGGACAGAAAGAGAGTGAAACGCGGACATGTTGCACAGCTATTCAAGCTGGTATTGCTGTGACAATATGTAGCTCTCCTACTTCCCCAGGAAAAATATGGCTTCTCAACTGGAAGACCTTTGGCTGTGCTCTTACACTACACTTATTCTCTGCTATGAAGCAGAGCTTAGTCATACTTCCTCCCTGGAAAGACTTCAAGGAAGGACAGTTTAGCAACATGGAAATCAATAGCTGTGGTCTCTGTTTAAAAGAACAAGTGTTAAATCACCTACACACACACTCTGAGCACGATTTTCAAGACTTGAGCAAAACAAGTAATCCCTTTGCCTTTGTTTTCCAGTTCGTAATGCTGGACTATTACCTGTTTGGAACTGATATTATTTAACCATGAAGGTATTATTTAACTAATGCTCATCACATGGTTTAAAGTTTTATAGAATTTGCACCTTTATATTAAAGAGTTCTATGTGGTTTCAGTGCTGATTTTCCTAGAATTAAAATCACTTCCTTATACAATCTGGGGGATGTCAGTTATCTGAAACTAATACATGGTAGACTTGTATGCATTATGGCAAGCTTTTTCCTTGCTCTTTTGAGAGGGTTTATGTTGATTTTGAGAGAACTATGAAAGTTGTAATGAAAAAGCTAATGGAACTCTTTAATCTCAACATGAGAGCACCATCTAGAGGCAAATAACATGCCCCGTACCAGGCTAAGCACGCCCAAGATAGCAATAAACTGACAAATTGCTTTTTAATTTAATTTGAGAATGCTTTGAGAAAATCTCAAACTTCTCTGTATTAAGGGATATTTTTTTCTCCTACAGTGTTTGTTGTTGTGAAATGGAATAAACTGATGTGACATCTCCAGTGACTTTTGCAGAAAGAAGTATGTGAGAAATGAACAGCCAAAAAAGTATAATCATTTCATGACACCCATGGTTGAAGAACGATGCAGTCTTTCTTCCAGTTCTCTGGAAGCATGATTACAGTTGCTCTGTATGCTGAAAACATGATATTTGTGTGCCCCAGCCTGAGACAGGTGTTAAGACAAAGATTTCTTCAAGCAACGGTCCATACTAGAGTACTCCACCAGTAGAATCCACCTGAGTGCATTGAAACATCCTTTCACATGCAGTAAAAGCCACTTGTTTCTATTTTGATCATTTGTGAGGTTTTGCTTTATATAGTTAATATCTGATAGAGGATTATTGGAGTTGCTAGGTATTACATGGCTTGACAGCTCTTTTGCATAGGCAAACCACTTGTAATCTCACTGAAATTGTAGAGTACCTTGTGTTTAAACTGCAA
>VYZW01048839.1:49830-61886 GCA_013401315.1 Balaeniceps rex | reverse complement strand
TTAAACTTTCTGTCCACGGCTCGCTCTGAGGAGTGACCACAGTAAAAGTATACCTCACTTTGGATCAGCGCTGGGCTGTAACGTCTCTGGTCTCTGTGCCTTAGGAGATTGGCATGACTGCCTTCTTTCCATCTCTGGAGAGGGAGCTAAGAAATAAAGCAGGACCTGTCAGGAATGAAACCCAGTAGAGCGTAGCTTGCTCTGGAGCAGAGGAGTAGGCTGTGTCACTTGTTGAGGACTTTTCCAGCCCTCTGACTCTAAATGCTACATATTATTATTATAAATTATTAGAGGTGTAAGTAGAACCAATAAAAGCCATTTCTTCATTGCATGAAAATTATATGATGTCTCCCTTACTGTTCGAAACCACAGCATAAGACGTCCAAGTCAGCTTTAGAGAAAATATTTTGTCCAGCTCCCTGTGCAGTCTGCTTCAGGTGGCTGGTTTGGACCATTGTGCAGTGGGAGAAACCTGATTTCTGCTTTGCCTTTCTAGGGCCCAAGGAGATGAACTTCCTCAGTCACTCAAATTTGTGTCTGAAGGAAGAAGGAAACCCAATGGAAGTCAGTGACCATACATAACTAAAAATATCCCTTGTGCTTGGAAAGCCTGAGGCTCTCTGGACAAAAGATCTGACTCTGTGTATGCCAGTACAGTACTCCAGAGAAAAGAACCCCAAACAGGCCAGAGCGGAAGTACAAGTGCAATGCTGCCCACAACAGTATCATGCAAACAGGAGTAAAGTCCTACACAACTCCAACACTGGCTTAAAAATTAGGGTCAAGGTTTAGCATGTTTCTAGTGTCTTGCTGAAGGCAGTGGTTGCTTTGGGAAGAATATGAAGCATTTATAGAATGGCTTTTTTTCTCATAACCATGCCTTCCAAAGCATCCATTCAAGGACAGTTTGACCTGAAAGTAGATCCAATTCCTGTGCTATTTGTTGATGTATCTTGTCTCATCCACTCTTTTGGCCGTTCTAACCTCCAGTGAGAAGGCGTCCCAGAATTTGTGTGACTGACAACTTCTGGGCACAAGATCATCCTTAGGGATTATTATTTATAGCGAACAATGCCTCCACGTTATGGCAGACTAAACAAGTTACTCTTGTTCTCTAACATATTCATGTATCAATTTTGGTTGTTTGCAGGTTTTTTTTACTGTTCTCTCTGCAAAGTGAGTGTGGGGCCTGATTCAGTAGAAGGCAGTATAGAAGCTAACTTGTTTACTTCGACCAATTTTACTTATAGATTATGTTTCCAAAGAAGCCCTTTGTAACTAATAACTCTTCACTGCAACCCTGAAGGGCTCACAAGTTATGGGATGGTGGATTATGGAAGAAGGTGGGTGGGAAAAAGTCAATAATACTACCAATAAAAAAGCCATCTTTCTGATCAAAGCAGAAAATGCTTGAATAAAGATTATATTAAAAAAGAAAAATGTAGAGGTCTTGTTAAAACCTTTGGGTTACTGTCCAGTTATGTGGATTTTCCCTCTAGTGCTTATTCTGGCATTCATTAAACCCTGATAAGTTACATAGAAACACTTGAAAGAATGATTAGAAATGCTGTGTGTGAGTAATAGAATTGCTTAAAGGGAAATGGAAATTCTTAAAGGGAAATGCATACTGACATGGAAAGTGAACTTGTGCAATTTTCTCATTGTCCAGGGTTATTATCTTATTCCCCTTTTTTTGTGGATGTTGAATTTGTATGCTTTTATATTCACAGTTTGGGGGCTGCTTAGGAAAATAATATTGCCTTTCGCTTAGCTCCAGTGGGAGGCAGATGTGTTGAAGACCTTTCAAAAAGCAAAGTTTCTTTTTTCAGGTGCCTTTCTTTGAAAGGGTTAGGCTAGAGTTGGGGGGGGAGGGAAAGAAAGGAGAAAAAAACCCCAAACAAGCCAGCAACCCTAACTCAAAGCCAACCCAGATCCTTCCTCAAAGTTGTCTGTGTGACCCTTTGCAAGGAACACGTGGTGGCTTTGCCTGTGCTCCCAGTGTGCAGTGAGCATGGGGACACAGCTCCTTGGCTGTTTCATGCCTTTACCTCAGTGTGACCTATTCACTAGGACTCAGTGCCAGCCTAAGCTCAGTTGCTTCAGTTGTGATCATCTAGAACTGAAGTCAGGGTGACCTTGGGTCTGTTGGTGAAAGACTGTATGAATGTTCCCTGGGAAAGGATATGTCTAAATCTTTTAAATAACTTCATTAGGAGTTGGAAACCAGGCACCCAACTCCTTGTGGTACTCTAGAAATCTCAGTCTGTGACTTGGAGTGTCTGGGGAAGGTAAATTCTTCCCACCAACTAGATGTGTCCAAGAACTTGAACATATTAACAGAGGTGTGATGGAGGACCTAGGAGAAAAAGAAGTTTTGAACTGAGAAATAGAAGTGGATTATACCACCAGCTAAGCAACCTTAGTGCTGGATTACTTGAATGGCAAGAGCAAAAGTCCAGCATGTAACTCCTTTTATGCTGCTCCTCAGCAGTGCCTCAGTCGCTTTGTATACGCAGTTGTTTAAGAGCTATCATACTGCTCCTTACTGTAGCAAATGGGAGTGGAGACCCTAGTCACCATCACACAGCCAGAGATTACCCTGCTGCAAGGAATTTACAGCTCTAAATGGAGAAAACAAAGAGTAGGAAGGGAAACTGAGGCACAGCAAGCTCTGTGGGTTTTGAGCCAGTCTGTGGCAGAGCCAGAAGCCTTACTGTGGCTCATCTGGTCTTGGACACAGCGTTTTCCTCTCCATCCTCCAGTGCTCTCAGGGTGAAAGTCCTCATAATTCAGCTTCAGACCCCTTTTCACAGGTTAGCTGTTTTGTGGTTAACAAGTCCAATAGAGTCCATCTTGGCATGGCAAGGTCATAACCCTACTTGCCAACAGGACTGAAGAGGGAACGCTTTGCTTTGCAGGAAACAATGCAGCCAGCACCTTCGGGAAGCATTTTGCTGGAGTAAGGGTTTATTGCTTGCTTACTTGGTGTTTCTCTTTAAACAACCAAAGTGTTAGTGCCAGCAATGTCAAGCACTGGAAGGTTAAATCAAAATTAACTTGTTGCCGCAAGAACATGTTATATCCCTTTTCTTTACTCTTCATGTTACAGAAATAATATATTAGCACTGCAAAGGCTCAGGCAGAGGGGAACAGAGCTGATCCTGCGGATGAATTATGAAGTCAAGCTATAAAAGCTCTAACCTAAACTGTGGGATAATGAGATGTGAGAGGATTTTCTGAGGTCCACTGCTGATCACATCATGTTTGTTTAGTAAGATGGGAGTGTTTTCACTGAGATAAAAGCATAGATTTCATTGTCAGAAGTTTCAAAAACAACCTTCAATACTTTAAGCTACATTGATTTAATGGGACATAGACAAATATTTTTTAAGCCATTCTGAGTTTTTTTGCTTTACCTAGGATATATGTGGGTATAACATTGACATGTCTTTCTTTGCCAATGTTATCCAACAGATTTTGAGAAGTGTTTTTTCCTTGTATTTTCTTTTTCAACAGTGTGGTCAAAAAAATCTCTAATTCAGAGGATGAAACCCTGCACCTCTGAACTCACTGTCTGTGTTGACACAACCCTCAAAGAGGGATCTGTGGAGAAACTCAGGGCTTGGTGAGCTCCCAGATCCACCCACCTTTCACCGCCACAAAGACAACACAGGAGGACCATGGCAGTGTAGAAATACCTGCAGTCTCCCATGGACAGCCAGTTCAAGTGTGCCTCACCATCTACGAAGCTTTCAGGCAGACTGAGGCTGACCGCATGACATGTGCTCTGAAAGTTGTTTTTCCCTTGTTCCTGGGGTCTGTAATTGCAAGAATTTATTGTTGCTGTGGGCTGTGGGTCAGGTCGCGAGGGAGACCTTGTGGTGTGCTGAGGAGAAGGCGTAGATGTATCCTGAATGTCATGGTTAGGGTTAGATTAGCTTGCTTTTTCAAAGAAAAATTCAAGTTCTACTCAAAAGATTCATCTTACCTAATTGAAATTTATCTCACTCTAAAATTTGTGTCTAAGATGCAAAAGTTTCCCTTTCAAGCCATTGATTTCTCTCAGCTGAAGGAGCCAAGGTCAGACTTAGATGCTCATGTCTAAACGTTTAAACATGTAAGCTAGATAAGAAGCCAGACCTAGGGACTTTCAGAAAGAAAGAGTTTCATGGAGACTATTTTCCATGTTGTCAGTTGTTGATGATGTAATTTGGTTGATGAAAATACAGTAATGCAAAACCATAGCCTTCTGAGGATGGCACTAGGCATCAGGGTTGGATTTTCCAGTGAGATCTAGAAGAGAGATTCACCCCCTCTGACTGAAATTTCCTGATAGCGGGTAGCTATCATTGAAATCTTGCCAGACTTGCTGTTAGATCTCTGATCTAGTGGTGGACATGAAAGAACAAATATATGGGCAATATAGCAGTGGTTCTGATTCTTTGCCTCAATCATTATGTGGCCTCTAATCTTTGTGTAGTATGTCAATACCTAGATTTGTTTAATTTTAGTGTTGGTTTTTTTTAAATCTTTTTCAAGCTTCTGAGATAAAATTTAATTTTTCCAGTTTTATCTAGAAAAGTCCATCTATTTTGATTTCACATGCAAACTTCCGTTTTCATTTTTGTGTTTAAAGGAACTTTTTCATCTTTCTTTGTTTCCCTTGTCGTTCTTTTTTTCATTGAAAGTAATAGTAAAAGGAATACAGAGATAGTAGTCCCACAAATATGATTTGAAATTAGATACAACTGGTGATTTTAAAATATTTATTCTGTTAAAAAATCAGAAAACTGAATATGGATGTGAAATCTTTTAGTTTTCCAAATTAGGAGACGGTCCTGTGAACATGAACACTTGGGAACTGTCATTTTCTAAGTTTTTGTCTTTTGTGACTGATTGATGTTAAAGGAATTGAAAGCTCTGAAGGAATCTCTTCCTTCAGCTTAAGAACTTAAGGATGGAAGGGGTTTTGCTATTGAAAGACATCTCTAAGACATCTCCTCTAACCCCTTTCAGTGAAGATGGTGAGTGAACTAAAAAATGCTGGGATACGTGAAGACAGGGGTAGAGAAACATACCCATGATGTGACTGCATGAGTCTTGTTTCCACAAGAAATCCAGCAAAGAAAAAAAAATTCATAGAATCATAGAATCATTTAGGTTGGAAAAGACCTTTAAGATCATCAAGTCCAACCGTTAACCTATCACTGCCAAGTCCACCACTAAACCACGCCCTTAAGGACCACATCTACACGTCTTTTAAATACCTCCAGGGATGGTGACTCAACCACTTCCCTGGACAAAAAGCTGAAAGCTTCCTTTCAACCAAAAGGAAAAAAAAAAGGATTTAAATGAAAAATACCCTAAGATTCAAGTTACCCATTTTAAAATACCAGAGCTCATCATATCCTAACATAAAAACGTGTCTGTGTTTTTGAAGGACTGACGTGCCATCCCTGACCTACGTGTGCTCTTGACACCAGCACTGTCCTTCTTCCTGTTTTACAAAGCTGAAATTACACATTGTATTAGAACCCAGGTATGACTACACCCCAAAATGAGGTGACTTTTCATCTGAGCAAGCCTCAGAAGACCTAGATTTCAACCTGTTCCTAACCACAGAGAGACTAGCAGACCTAGCCATATGTTTGTCTTGACCCCAGGGATATCAGAGGGAAACATCACAGTGGGTCAGAGGCACGCAGGTTCACTTATGTCTTCCTGAATCTCCCAAACAGAAATCATCTGTGTCAGGGAGTGTGTTTATGTACCGCAGCCACAGGGAGTGGAGGTTCCTTGCTGCAAGTCTTTATTTTATTCACCCAACATCTCTTTACTCTCATCGGTTTGCATTGAGGCTGTTAACTGGTTTCCCTCCCATCCCTGAGGTAGGCTGATTGAACGACAAATTTTAAGTAGATTGGGCTATTGCAGCAATGTATTGAACTGATTGGTGGAATGCAGAAAGCTCCTGTTGCCGTCACATTTATGCAAAAGTTGAGCAGCATTAAATAATTCTATTCTCCATTTTGTAAACTGATACTATTCTTAGTTTTTCTGCAAAATATTCCCAAATCTACCTTAAGTGTGTATATTAACTGAATGTACGCACGACATGTCATGTGTTTGTAATACCTGAAATAAAGTATGCATACATATATATATATTTTTCTTTTTTTTTTTGACATTGCAAGGTAATAGATGGTAGATGGATAATAGGATTCTGCTGTCTTTGGTGTATAGACCACTGAAATAGTGAAGCCATCTCTTTCTTTTCTCCTACTACCCCAATCCTTTTGGTCACCATCACCCCCCTGCAATCCAGTGATCTAAAAAACAAGGACTGGCGGTGACAAAGCATCAGAGGGAGGCTAAAATCCGTGTGGCATGTGACATAGAGAAAAGGTCACATTGCCCTGCATCAGCCCTCTCTTAAGTCAAGTTAATTAATGGTTCTTTTTTTTTCTAATTCAGCTGGATGGGCCTCCAGGCAAAGTGCTATTTGTAACGACACCGCATTCTGGAGTCTCCCAGCCTGACGCTGGCTGCATGTCCCCATATCTTCAGGCCAGGAGGCATCGGCTCAGCCCTCCACTCACTTTTCAGGTGTGCGTATTGCTCCTGAGTCACCTGGAAAGGGTGATAATGAGCCTGATCTAGGTGGCTTTCCACAGAAAATCAAAACACTAGCATGAGCACCATGGAGCAAAGCAGACAGGAGATGCAAAGAAAATCTCAAATGAGAGGCCACAAGAATTTCAGGCTTCTCTGTTGTGGATGTGCAATGGACTCCTGTCCACAGCAGCACAAGAGCCACCGGTGGAGCACCTAAAGAGGGAGGGAGATTGAAACACATGGCCAAGATATGTCCATCATCCTTGTGAGGGCAACTCTCAGGCTGGGCAGCGGTACCTGCCTCTCTCAGGCTCTGCCTCCACCTTGGCTGGGAGATGTGCCCCTGCCCTGTCCCTTGCATGCTTGTACACAGATGTGTGTTGGCTGAGGTGGTGATCATGACACTGGACCTGGTTGGGGTCCTACCAAGAGAGACGACCTCATGCTCCTGCTATTCTTGCTCTCTGCAAGAACACAACCTTGGCCCATGCTTCTGACTCCTGCTGGCATTCATGTCTACCATGGATCAGCCCTGTCTGTCTCTGAACCTGTGCTCAGAGTAAATGTTTCTGTGCACACCATGCCGGACAGTTAAAAGAAACATCAAGAGGTTTTACTGAGGTTCACAGTTCTCAGCCACGGCGAAGGCAGACAACAGATTGTTCTCTCCAAAAAACCACTGGTGACAGAGTCCTGGTGGTGTAGCCACTCCTCATTTCATTCCACTCTTGCTCCTGTATTTGCTCAGCACTTCTGTAAGGAGAATTTCCACAGCTAGTTTGTTTTTGTGAGGCTTTATGCGCACACATTTACCCGCTGTTTCTCAGAGCTTCTTGATTAGGGGGATGCCCATGCATGATGAGTTGAAGAGGGGGCTTACTTGATGGCATCATGCACCCGACTACTTGCCACAGTTACATGAGGCCATAACCTCACTGAACTCAAAGATTAGGATGGACTGTTGAAGACCAGAGTTGGGTCCCACAGAGATGCTAGCTGAGTAGAGACAGGAAATTATTCCCAGGTTTGCTCCTGTGGTGGCTCCAATCCTCCCAAACCCATCCTCCTTGTATTAACTAAGGTGCAGTGGGTAGGCACGTCTCTCTTCAGCTGCTGTCAATCTATTGGTCATTTCCAGCAGGGAGATAACAGCTAGGAGGTGACTAGATTGGCCCTTCCTTCTCTTCCACTCAAGTTCGAAGCCTGCTCTTGCGAAAAACAGAAGGCACACAACAATAACTTTGTTTCCTGCCTCACTAATAATGGTTTTAATAATCACCTCAAATTGTTTTTCTCCACTTAAAATATTTTTCTAGTGCAGGAAAATGTCAGCTCCAGCCTTCTGAACTGCTGAGTGAACAGTAATAGTTTGTTCGCAACGAGTACGCAACAAATTAAAAAGATCTAAGTGTGAAAAAATTCAGCAACCTCCAACAATGCCAGGAGAAGGCCAAATATTTCAAACAATGTCTGCTGGGTCTTTGCCTCTGGGTGTGAACTGCTGTCTTGAAGGGGCACAGAATTAATACTGGCTGCAGGTTTCCCTGTTCATTTCCTTTGGCTCAAGATACCTCTCTAACTGACGTGGCCTGTGTCCTCTGTTAAATTTTGCAGGTAATTTTGTGGTCACAGCAGCACTCTCCGGGGGCAGACGTTAACGTGGGTAGGGGCTATGCCCATGCTAAAATAAATAAAGTGGTGCCAGGCCACAGACATGGAAACGCAATCCTCTGCTCTGCAAAAACGGTTACAACAGCCCCTGGCATGCTTTTGTCCTGGGCCAATTAATGCTCTCCCAAACGATTCTTGGGTGCAGTTTGGGAGTTAACGTGTGCCAAGGAACATTCCCAGTTGGTCTGTTGGATGAATCCATCCTGTTTTGAAAGCTGAGAGAGTTTAATAAATGAATGCAGCCAGACCATGTCAGTTGGCCTCGGTGTCTGGGAATACTCCTGGGCACATTTAATTTACTAGTGAAGTTGTAGCCAGAATGTCTCTTCAGGACCATTCATTACTTATATATCTGTGTTGAAGTCAATGTTTTTTGCACTAGTCTGATTGTATCCCACTGCCTCTGGTTTTAAAGCTCTTATTTTTTCTTTTGGCTGCTGTAGCTGATCTGGGACGTGATCTGCTGTCTTCATAAATCTGCTCTGTGTCGGTTTACTCGGTCTTAAAAGATGCTCAGATTCCAAGAGCTGCTATGTTGTTTTTTTTTTTCCCCCCACTCTGAGGTGATTAAGAAACCCTGATTATAGTCAATTAAAAGGCATCCTTTCTCTTTTGCAGCCTATGTGTTAAAGTAAATTTTTGGAACAGCTTTTTTGTTCTTTTCTGCCTTTCTAGTTTTTCTCTGATATGTTTAGCACAGTCATTGCTGACTCCGTATGAGTATGGATAGTTGGTTAGGAAAAACCTGCTGGTGGCCACCTCATTTTTAACTCTGATAGTGCCTCCCATGCTCCTGAGCTGCTTGGAGTGGGATATTTCTCATAACAACAGTGGGGAGCATGGTGGTACTGCTCTGCACAATGTGGCTGAAAGGATCTCAAACCTTCTGACTACCTTTGTGCTGGTAAACTACAAAGCCCCAGAGCCAATTTTATGGCCCTAGGGTCAACTTTCAGTGTGGCCACATGCATAATTATTAAACTGCCTTATTCTCCAGACCAGACTGGCTGCATCCAAACTGGAATGGTTGCAGACCATGCTAACCCTCAGACAGCTCCTAGACGCTGTTTTGGTCAGTGTTAGCTGACCTAGACAAAAAAACATGCCAAGCATCACTCTAGGAATGTAAAATATGTGTGACTGAGTACCAGGGCTAAGGCATAAGCCTTCACAAATGTAGACATAGCCTCAGTGTACCTCTTTTTAAGGCTGATGGAAAACTTGTGTGTCCCACTGTGTCCCAGAAGGTAAAGCTGAGCCTGGAAAATGTATGGTTAAAGCTTTTGAGATTTTTCAGCATGGACAGCATGTCTAACATGCCACCCCTACCCCAACCCAGATGAAGAAATGTCTCTGTGCCAGTTCAGACATTTATTCTGTTTGTATTTTTCTGTCCTCTGTGAAAGAAAGAAATCCAACCCCCCAAAATCTCAGATGTTGTTGTTCCTGGCTGCGATGTTCATAGCTAGGTTCTGGGACGTTTTGTCCCTCTTCAGTCCCCATTGACATCACTAAGGTTGAGAGTCATTCCCTATCTCCTATGGGAAAGGTTTGGTGTCTGGGAGTAGAAGGACTCAGAAAGGTTACAGTTTCCCTCAAATCCTTCCTATTGATCTCTCAGATATGGAATAAATGCAAGAGCATTAACTAAAAAAAAAACATCTGAGGAAGCAAAGGAAAGGGCTGAGTGATGCCTTCTTGTTCTTACAGTGGTTTCTGTTGGTTAGGGAAGGGAGGAGACAGATTTGGGGAGTACAGGAGATGCTTGGACAGTCTTCAAAATAGTAATTTTCATTCATGCTACTTGCTCAAATTGTATGTAAAGGTAGAACCAGAACTATTCTAGTTCACAACGTATTCTGTGCAGAGACTTCTTGCACAAAGTGGAGTGTCTTTACACTTCTTATAAACCTCTTTTCACTAGTTATTAAGTGGACAGAATTGATATCTCAGTTTTCTTGTTTATTCCCAAATTTACTGTGTATGGTTTGGGATTACCTGAGAAAATATTAACCATCTGGTCTTGAATTATATGAAGAATCTGATTATTACACCAGACTGTGTCTGTCAGGTCCTAGGAAACCTTTGCTCCCAGGAGTGAGAGAAGGCGAAGCACCAGGCTGGATTTAAAGGCTGGAGCACCTGCTTCACCCTCAGCTCCCCGTAGGGCTCAGTTCCTAAAGGGTAAACCCCTCTTTCTTTTCCTGCTCTCTTTCAACTCTAAGCCATCTGAGAAGTGTCTCACTGTCAGCTTTTTTGGAGCGTATCAAAGGGGAGTCCTATCTCCATAGATCCCTTGCCATAACACTTTCCAGGCAGATAATCCATTCTTGCTCCGGTCCAGTGCTGTCAGTTTGCACAGATGAGCACAATGATCACGAAATGGTCCTGTAGACACTGTTATGGTTAACCACAGTGTACTGGTCTCTCCTGATCATCCTATTTGGCACCAGGGTGGCTGGTAAGGCCTGGAGTTAAAATGTGGTTGTGGTGCCTCAGAGATGAGGTGCAGGCTTTGACGATACAGGTCTGATCAACGTCCGTATGCCCCTTAGGTGTCTGCTGGATGCTTGTGCAAAGGTCAGGTGTCTTTAGTGCTCTCCCAGAAGGTTTTTAATAGAGTGAGCTGCTAGCTTTTATCCTTTCTCATAATTTTATGAGGCAGAATCCCCCCTCCCCCAAGCAAGCAGCCAGCCTGCCACCAGCTATTCGCTTTAAAATTATGATGAAGCTTGAAATAAAACACAACCATGGACTGAACCCACTAACCCTCAGTCCAAAGGTATTAAGGCTGCTGGTTGATAGAGACAATATCTAGTTCTTGGAAATGTTTTGCTTCTAGCACCCTGGATGATTAGGAAGAGAGGACTAGGCGAAAAAGATAATGATTCCGTATTTGCTGTGGAAATGGCAAGTGCAATTAGAATTGCCAACTGAGTTGTGATCAAAATTCTGATTAATTACTTACCGCTATTTCACAGAGAAGAAATTAGTGCGTATCTAATTGGCGTTACTGAAATGTATTCTGTGCCTCGCTTGCATAAATTAAATGTAAAGAACAAATCTACCGCGTGTGTATGAGAGAGAGAGAAAGAGAGGGAGAAAAAGAGAATGTATGATGCTGGGCAAGATCCTCAGGTGATGTAAATCAGGACTGCTCCAGTGAAGTCTCTGGATGGTGAAGCTTGGACCCGGGATGCTAAAAGAAGTACTTTGATTTGGGTGTTTACTGAGGGCCTGTCAACAAATAGATTCCTTTTTATCACCATGNGGCCTGTGCTATATAAAAAGAGGAGGTCAGACTAGAGGATCACAGCAGCCTTTCTTCTAGTCTTATCGAATCTCACTCTATCAAAACCAGTCACAGCAGTATCAAATCCTATTTTCAGCTCATGATGCCATGGCACCAACCCCCACCATACCATCAGAGACTTCCTATCGTATGATTTTTGTTTGCTTATTTATTTCAATTTCAGCTCTGCACATGCTCTAGGCACATATACAATAATGGCAATTACACATTGTACAAAGCACATCAATAATTTTAGTATGAAAGAGAAGGAAAATGCAGAGCTATGATTCCAGTGCTGTAATNTTTCTTCTAGTCTTATCGAATCTCACTCTATCAAAACCAGTCACAGCAGTATCAAATCCTATTTTCAGCTCATGATGCCATGGCACCAACCCCCACCATACCATCAGAGCCTTCCTATCGTATGATTTTTGTTTGCTTATTTATTTCCATTTCCGCTCTGCACATGCTCTCGGCA
>VYZW01048839.1:805-40210 GCA_013401315.1 Balaeniceps rex | reverse complement strand
ATACTTGCAGAATAGCATATTTTTTCAAAGGTGAAATAATGTGGACCAAAAGATGGTTCTTTTTGCATTTTTATCTTTTAATCATCTTTTGTTGGAGACAGAATCCTTCTCACACCCAGCTATTGGCTCTTTGAATGATGGTCAGTGAATTCAAGAGGATTGTGGGAATAGTTCGTTTATATTCTCTGCTTCAGGAGAACATCTAAAAGTTCTAGTCAGGTCCCTTGGGTCCTATTTTGCTAGGTGCTGTACAAAAAGCCATTATTTCCACCCCTTAGCTCTGTATTGATGGGTCCTCCAAGCCCTAGGAAGTCTTTGGAGACCTAAATCACCTCTCCCGTGCTGTCCTGTGAGGGTTCACTCTGTCCTGTTCACTCCAGTTCCATGCCACACTTTTGATTGCATTACAGTAGGGTTTAAGGTAAGGACTCCTGCAACATCTTTTTCTCCTTCATTCAGAGTTACGATTTAAGGTCTTTAAGGATTTTAATTTACAGCACTTTTGGGGATTCTCTGAAAATGCTCAGAATCATGAAGTATAGCTCAATTACGCTATTTAATCCTTTTGTCTCCATGCACAATATAATGTCAGCTAATGCTTCTTTTGTCACCGTATTGGATTTATTCCCTAAATAAGCATTATGGGCAGCTTTGTGTTGTCAGGATGGCTAAAATGACTGAAGTTCCCTAATCATTAATGATAATGCGGGCAAAAATCCTCCCTAATTGTGTCTTTCTGATTAAGTTTAATAAAATGATTGACAAGCTGCTCTAGGCCAGTGCTGACAATAGTAGGAATGGACCCAATGTCTACTGAGTCAAGCAATGCTAGAGTATGGGCACCGGAGCTTTCCGGTCACTCCTGCTACATCAGCAGAACAGCTTCAAGCCTGGTTTGGTCCCAGGCAACCCAGCTGTGTCCAAGACAATTTCTGGGCACTTTCCAGAAATTAGCGCAAGTCAGGAGCCAGTCCAAAAGGGCAGTTTGGAGGTGGCCACCATCTTTTGGAGGGTCAGCGACTTTTATTATGGGAGTGCCATGCCAGCTGGCATCAGGGACAAGGAACTGGCCTTGGCACTGGTTATTTTATTAGTTTTGATGCATGCAATGCCATAGCTGCGCAGTTCCAGCCCGGTCTTCTGGCACAGACAGCCAAGGTATTTCCAGGTGTGCTCACCTTGCCATGGCAGCAGGGTACTTGAGAAGTTCCGTGGCACTCAAAGTAACATCCCTTAATTCAACCATGACACAAGGCCTGGGATGGGCAACCTCAGTAAAGGGCACTTCAGATTTACTGACCCCCCTCCTTTGAGAGTGCTCAAGATATATTCTCCTGGCTAGGTTCTTCTTCTCCCCAGGTTTTCGCAGTTTTGTGAGACAAGTTTGATATTTTCTCTGAAAGATGAAGACCAAAGATGGTCTCTCTGACTCAAGAAGTTCCTGACCTGTAAATCACTGAAAGCTGGGGAGCATTTTGGGTGAACATTGGTATATGCATGCCTTGTTCCATGCTCTTTCTACATGACTTTTTGATCACTGTTGGAGGTCATCCTGGCCTAGATGGCCTCCTGGTCTCTCTTCTTAAGACTTGATTTGTGTACTTATGCTTTAAGACCTAGAATGAGCTATTGCTATAGTCTCTGGGAACTGGAAAACTTTGCAATTTTTTGTTCACAACTTGGAAAGAAATACTATCATCTGTAACGTACGTGCCTTACCTCTCAGGCATGGAAGAGCTCTGAAGGGTTGATGTTAGCATAAAAGTATATAACCATATGAAAGATGCAAATAATGCTTGATTTCACAGTGAATAAATACTAGCAACATGTGTGGCCATATCGATGCATGCAAACAATGAATGCAAGAACAGATATTTCACGTACTACACCTGTTTTTCTATGGATTGGTATGTGAGAGGGAAAGGCCAATGCAGATCCTGTGGTGTGTTACAAGGGTGAGCTTACACTACAGTTTTTCCTTTCAGTGGGAGCACTAGTAACTGTTTTTTCTCTACTTGGACACCTGCTTTTACAAGACTTGTAGGAACATAGTATCTTTAAGTCCACAAACGTGACTGAAATTGGCTGGGGGGTTACAAGTTTTTATGGAGGAATGATAAACAGGAGAGAATAAAAAAACACACAATGTCATCTTATGAGACTCATTTCCTTCTAAAATTTCCTTCTTTAAATTTTCTTTAAAAGAAAGACTTAACAGCCTAAAGCAATCACTCCACTTTTATTTACACGGTCCCTGCTACGAATATATATTTGTGTGTGCGTATCTCACACATGTATGTACACAAATACATAAGCAAGCACGCGTGCCACCATGCATTCCTATGCAAGTGCTCCCAACACACACCTTGTGAGAAACCTGCCGCAAATAAGTTACTTGGCATTGCATATCTGCGTGTTTATCCCCTATGGGAATATTGATATCACTCAATTGAGTGATATCCCTAATTTACAGTCAGGGGGATTTCTAAAAATGATAGGGGATGCCTTGTCTCAGCATCCGCTGAAGTTGACGGGCTTGTTTTCGCTTACCTACGTAAAGGTTTAGAAGATCAGTGTCTACAGAGCCATCGCTTTCAAAGGATGAGCGCACATGAGGACCCTGTGCCAGGGATTAGACAGGAGAACTGGGGCCAAAATTATTTACAGGGAACATCTGAACTCAAGAAACATAGAAAACCTTTTGTATAGCAAAAACGGCTGACCTCAGAATAATTTACCTTCGCTAGATTTCTAAGGTCCTATTGCTAGGCCCTTTTTTTTTTTTTTATTTCACATTTGAATGTCAGCAGGTCAAAAGGAACAGTTAATGCTGATGACTATTTCCCCCTCAGCAAAGATATGTGCTGGCCAGCCCAAGGCCAATGAATAGCAATTTCTAAACAGTGTCCCATTTATCTCTCCCCTCCCCCTTCTTCCCCTACTCGCTTTTATATTTTTGTGACTATAATTGTAGTTAAATTAGAAATAACTGACGGGCAAATTCCAGTCAGATGGAAAGAAAATTGTGGGAGATTTATTTTATTTTGATAAAAAAATGACGTTGCTTTTTGTTTTTGTCAAAAAACAACTATATTTTTCCTTGTACCATGAATTGTGAAATCTATCACGAAATGGGTGAAAATTATTGAAGGAAATGGTGGTGTTAACCTGAAGGGGAAAATCATTAATGTTGATGTATTTCATTCAATTTTAAACGTAGAATTTGTTTTATTTTATTTTATTTATTTGGCGTTGGGGAACTAGGGAAAAGGCAGGAGACTTGCAAAGGACTCTATGTGCCTTTAAGTCAAAACATCTATTTTAAAAATACTCTTCCCTCCTTTCCTCCTGCTCCATTTTTCTAAATAAAGGATATGAGATGTTGCTGTTGTTGGTGTTTTTTTTCCTAAGCAAAGAGGACCCCCTCGGCGCATTTTTCTTTTCAAATGTGAAATGAGGTGGAAAATCCTCATTTCACGACAGGAAGGACAAATATTGACACAAAGTTAATATTTGTCAGGAGCCCTAGAAGCAACCTGAGTGCTAAAAATCTCATATAGATATATATGTTTGTGTGTCTATGTGTGTGTGTGTGCATGTATATAATTAAATAATAAACTTGACTTGATGATAGGGGAATCTGCGGAAAGAAAAGTCTGCTCTCTAAGGCTGAGGAAATAGACACACACACTCTCCACATATCATTTCTCTCTCTTTCGTGCACCCAGTGGGACACACACATGGCACACGTGCCCATGCGAGCACCCAACACGCACCCCCTCTTCCTGTGCTCGGGTGTACGCAGCTCCTGATGTGATGTTCAGCCTCATCCGTGCACACATTGCTGCAGATATGAACATCTTCTCCATCTTTCCCACCCATTTGTAGGGTCTCCAGTTGACTTGCGCTCACCAGGCTTCTCTTTTTCCCCCCGCTCCCACACGTGTGTGTGCAAACACACGCACATACAAATAGAACCTGTTTAATCTAATTTCAGCCATTGCGGGGGGATGCTTCTGGAATTTATCACTGTTATTGTTCGTCGCCAACGTAAATAGCACATGTCAGCTCAATATTCAGTGGTCACTCAGTATTTATTAAGTCCTGTCCACTCTGGCCTTTTTTAGAGGAAAGCCCCGGGGCAGATTAGCTGCTGGCCCTGACACGCCGCGTCACTTATCTGTTCGCATTGATTATGAGAGTCAGCTGTGGCCAGGACTCACTTTTTCCTTCTCCTCTCAGACCCCTCTTACAAGCACCCCTGCTTGGATTTTCATGAGGAAATAATCAGATTAGGGCTTCAGCGGCGAGTTCATATGGAGTTCTCTTTCTCCAATGTGCTACTAACTAAATAAACGTGTTTTGTGGTAAATTGTAAATGACATTATGATTACTAAGGCCAGCATGGGTTTCATTTAAAAGTGATCGAAATTGCAGGCTGCAGAAATTGTGACTGGCAGATAAGGCCATTTGGAAGGAGACAGGCAACGACGCGTGTGCGTGCGTGGGCGTGCGCGGGCGTGGGCGCGTGTGTGTGTGTGTGTACAGGAAACCAAGCAAACCCACTTTGCGAGGCAGGCAGGGCAAAGGAAAGTCCTAGGAAATCACAAAATATCAGCAAATCCCATTTGTAGACAAGAGAAATGTCACCGGGGGGAGATCGGGGCTTTCCGGGAGAGCCGACGATGAGATCTGTCAGCCTTTGTGGGCTGGATGCCTGCTGCAGGGTGCGTGCTCCCAGCGCTCCAGGACAATACCGAATATCTCTGAGTGCAGCATTTCCACTTCTGCTTCTGAATGGAGTTGCTGCTCCCTCTCCCTTTGCCCCCAGCGCACGCTGATAGCAAAATACTTACACTGATAAAACAGAAAAAAAGGGAAAGGCAAGAAAAAGGGAATGAAAATGATAAGCTGGTGTCTAAAAATAGGGCCTTTTGCACAGATCCTATCTGGCTTGGACCTCCTCCCTGAACAAAGCTTGACATTGATGTAATTTCATTGCTTTCCTCGGTGACGTGCAGAGAGCCAGCTCATTCTGGGAAATGCTCACAGACCTGGGTAGCGGTCTGCACGTGAGGAATCCCCTAGAAATAAATCATAGGTAAGTGTCCACAGGATCCAGGCATCGAGATGCAGCTATAAGCAGAGCCCAGACTGATTTCTCATAGTTTGTTTCTTTTCCAGGAGCCTGGTGTTTTCTTCTAGTAGAGAGTTTCACAGTTACAATGTTTCCTTGATAAGGGGAATGCCCTTTTATTCATACAAAGCTTTACGACTCTCAGGGATGTTGCTGTTCCTTTCTTTTTACCATTAACATCAAGCATTGCTGATCTGCATGCGCGTCCCCAAAGCTTCTGAATGATGAAGGTGGTGTTAGTTTGGACATTAACCATGCCTTGCCTAACACGTTCGTGAGCACAGCTAACTAGGGAAGGAGCAGGCTTGGGGAGGGAAGGAGGATTATAGCTGGCTACAGAAGCAAATTCCTCCTTTGATTTTATTTTGAAGAGAGGAAGAGAAAACAGAAACACAGATCTTTTCCTAAGATGCTCCAGGCAGAAATGTTTATGGTTTTGGTGCCCGTATCTGAACTCATTTACTTTTATTCTCTCTTTACAATCAGTGATTATCTCATCTTTACAGCCTGAGGTGCAATTTCTCTCATCTTAAAGCAGAGACCTATATTTGGTCAGATGGAGCATACCCTAACTCAGAAGACTGTATGGATTACATCTCTTCTGTATAGTTCCTTTCATAAAAGGACCCTCTTGACTTCTCTCCACAAGCACTTGGGATGGGATTCGGTGGCAAATTCTGACATACATGGAAGTGTCTTAGCTCCTGTTATAGGCAGTGAAAGAATACCTAAAGTGTTACCTAAAGTGGCTTTTTTACTCCCATGGATCATGTGTTACATCTACAGATGTAGCTACCCAAAGAAGTCCAGGTGACATTATGCACTTGTGTTTAATTGACAGGATCCTACCTCTGGTCAATAAAGTTAGACAATTGAAAAGAGCAATCCAGCTGACAAAACTGTGGCTTTTTAGGGTGAACTTCATCGCTTTCTAAACTGCTTTGTCTGTATTGATGGCTGGGGAATTGGGAGTGTTTCAGTTACCATAAACGTGTGCCTAGTGTAATTTCAGGTGCTATGGGGTGTCCCACCAGACCTCCAGCTGCCACCCTTGAAGCGCATGGGTCTTCTGTAGACCCTGTAGACCCTATGCCTCAGATATCTCAGGGTATCCCATGAGATACCAGATGCCTGCCTGTGGGCAAATGATTTAAACTCCAGATCTCCACTGACTGCAGTGGGAGCTTAGACACTTGGAGCACACGTAAGGGTCTCTGCTATTTGTAGGTGTCTGAATCTGGTGCTTTCTTCTAGCTTTAAAACCCATTGAGGTAGTTCACTGCTGGAGTAGATGAATGATGTTCTGGTCCTTTCTAGTCTTTTTGTTTGGGATACAATCTCTGTGAGTGGGATAAGAAGGCTTAGTGTAGAGTTGAATTGTCTTTCCAAAGAATTGCAGTCATGCCCTGATTTGTTACCCTGCTACAGGCTTAGAGCCAGGAGAATGTAGAAGACATAAGGACATAGGGACATAGTGGTGGGTCAGACCAAAGGTCCATCTAACATGCCTTCTCTTTCAACAGTGGCCATAATTTGATATCTAGAAAGAACAAGGCAAGTGTATATGGTACTTCTCTGTCATTCATTAGCAGCCTTCAACCACTTTCAGCTCAAGGACATCTTGAGGTAGATATGGTTTCTACCTACCCCTTAGTGTCCAGGCTTCTCTTAAAACTATGTAAAATTTTAGCACCAACAAAAGTGACTTTGAGCACTGAATGGAAAAATAAGCACTTATACCACAAACTGTTGAGATGATGTCTGTAACAATTAACTTTTTTTTCCTCTGCCCATCTCCCTTTATTCTCTACCAGGAATTTATAGAGATGACAGCAAGTGTATCTTCAAGCCCTCAGTACAAAGTTACTTCTGCAAACAGGCAGATCACGCACTTGTCATCCTAGAAAACCTGGACCCCAGTACGGTCAGCCAGAGACTGTTTCCAGTGGTAGCAATGGCTGGCAGCTTTATGGACACCTTCAGTGATGTGACATCGCATGAATCGTGTTATCCTGCAGAGCATCATTCTACTTTATTTTCTGTGTTGCCATCCACCAAACTTGCTACAATTTGCTTCCCAGACCTACCACCTCTGACTTTCAGAATCTACCTCCTCAGTGGCCAAAACACAACCAGACTGCCCCTTGCTATATTCTACAATGAACCACTCAGCCTTCGTGTTTTCATTCAAGGGAAATATGTCTCTCCAACCCCATCTTCTTTCTCACTGAATGAAGGGGCAGGAGCCAATTACTTTAGCTTTGAGGACAATCTTCTCTATGTTCTTCTGCATGAAAAGGAACCTGTAGAAATAGTTGCTGGCCTTTCTCTTCTTGTGGCTTTCACTGTAACTGAGGCTGTTGGGGAAGAGGGTGAAGCAAGTACAATACGTCGATTAGCTGATTTCTTGAAGGTTGGTCATGACCAAGTCAGGGTAGTCCATCATGTGCTGGGAGGTGAAAGCATGTTGAAGGTGATCTCGGCCAATGCTAGCAAAAAGAAATATCACTGCCCTACCATGGCATTTTGTACAGCTTTTCATAGCAGGTCTTGCCCACAGAAAGTGGGGAGACCAGTGAGTACCCGAGCTCTGCAGCCACCTGATGCAGCTGATCCATCAAGAGTGCTCATCATTGAACTTGGAGATCCACCAGGCCATCCAGGAAATGAGTTGACAAGTGACAGCTTAAAGAGTTTGGCCAGAACAATTATCAACACTCATCAGACTGGAGATCTTCAGAGAGGCCTTGGCTTGCCAGGTGATATCTTAATGGTGGCTCAGCCTGCCTTACTGTTTCCAGCAGAAGCTAACAATAGGTAAGTGTCAGATGCAGCATCAGCAGATACTGATTTAAGTGTCTTGAAGCAATTTAACAACTTGATCTGCTTATTAAGATAAGGAATAAGTTCTCCATTGGCTGAAATATGACTAACCATGGTGAAACACACTATGAAGTTTCCATGACAGAGCTATGCCCAAGTACTAGCTGGACTCCTGAGTGTGAATTACCGTGTTATTCTGCTGGTGCTCATGGATCTCTTTAGCGCAGAGGTGTCCATGATGCTTTCAACCAGGAACAGAGTGCCTGGATGTTTGTCTTGAAACTGTAAAGTATTGGGTAAAGTCAATGTTTCTAAAGAAGTTCAGACTACAATAGCTCTTAAATTTTAAGCAATTAAATCTACAAATGTTTATAAATTGATGTAGCACCAGAGATGTGTTATGAAAGACAGGTTGCTGCCTTAATTAACCTGCAGGTCTAAACTTTGATTCATATACTTTTAAACTTTAAGGCCAGAAAGGACTGTTTAACCTTCTACTTCAATCTCCTGCATGACACAGGCCATTGCTGTTCACTTTGATACTTCAGCATTGAGCTTTTTTTTTGGCTAAAATACTTATTCTAGAAAACCATCTGGTCTTGAAGATACAAGAGCTGGACGTATCTGATACAACTTGAATGTGTGCCTAGAAGTTGGGTTTTGCTGTCACAAGTTCTTGCCCACTTTCTCTTGTTAGCCTCTCTGCCTCCAGCTTCCCGTGAAGCTCTTGTTCTTTCCTTCGCTGTTACATCAGTGAGTTTCTGGGCATTGACTCTTCCTCCTCCTCCAGATACCTCCAGGGTAATCAAATCACTTAGCCGTCTGCTTTTTAATAAATTGAAAGGTTTGAGTTCTGGAGAGTGTTTCCTTCCTTCTCTGCCTCTGTTTTCTGAATCCTTTTTGAAGTGTGTATGTCTGAAAAGCCAACAGTTTTCCTCCACATCAGTGCCATATGCAAAAGTGGTACTAAATCCCCTTTTTTACTGACAGAATTCGGTGTTCCCATTAGCCCGTTTTTCCACAGAAATAGGAGAGCTCATGATCCTCTGTTCACTGTATTTGCTAATTCCTTTTCAGTTCTAGCTTTCCCGGACCAAATCTATCCAATTTGTTTGCCCAGATCCAACACACCACGTGGTCTAGGTGCCCCTTTGCCTGTTCTCTCCATAATGTTTCAGCCCACCAACCCTTATGTGCATTTTATGTTGATATTTGTTTCTTGAGGTAGATAAAGCATCAGGCCAGCAGCTGATTTTGACAGACCACCACAGAACACCCCTTTACTTTATAATGATTTCCCAATGGGAGCTACCTTTTGAGCTCTGTCAGTTACCTAGTCCTTGGTCAGTTTTGTACGTAGTAATTTTTTATTCATGTTCTGTACCAAGACTCAGTTTTTGAAGGTCATTTTTTTTCTCTCCTTCACAGCAACAAACAACCCTTTCTATCCCTCCTTCCCCTGTCCCCGACTTGCTCTTTTCAGCCTCTTGCAGCCACTATTTACATGGCCCAGATGGCAACCCTTATCTGCAGAGAAGGCTGTAAGCAGCAAGGCTGGGAAGGGAGCAGACAGCAGTGTATTTCAGCCTCAGATCCTGAATCCATATTAAAAGCATATGGGAAATATGAAAAAGGTATTATCCCATCTGTTTTTAATAGGGAACATGGGAATTGATGTTTGGCAACCTTATTGTGTACTCTCTGGATATTGCACATATTGTATAATGTTATTTTTTGATGTTGTGCACTACTGAGCCTTACCCAAGTATAAGCATATTCCATCTATGCAAGAAAGAAATTGGATTTGTCTAAGACTTACTTTCTCTAATTAATACCATATCCTCTAACATTTACCGCTGACCCCTGTACCATCGTGATGTCTGTTGGCTGCTAGCGATACAAACTACTATTCACACGCTTAACTTTTCTATTAGGCACCGCGTGGCTTATGGTAGTGAAACACCCACAGTAAGGACACTGGTCCGTGACCATAAGAAAATTTGTTTTGTTTTGTTGTTTGGTTTTGGTTTGCTGGTTTTGTTTTTTTTTTTTTTAAGTCATGTTATATTAAGCACAGTGGGAATTTATTATTTGCAAGACTAAATCTTAAATCAGGGCCAAACTCTGAAGATATACAATAGTTTTTATCAGCAGAACTAACATCACTATTGTCAGTGGGGGCATTTGTGTTACAATATAGGATACTACACAATGGGACAGCCAAAAAATGTTGTAGGAAGTTTTACAGCCTGTGATAGGAAATGTTGTACCAAGACATGCTGTAGCCTGTAGAGTGCGACAAGTGCGGGACCCCTCATTCAGTGTGTCCATTATTGATGATCAGAACAAGAGGAGCATCAAGAGCTACACTGTAGGAAAGGAACAAGGTATAGGTTTTTAGAGTAAGTTCACCAGAATCCTATTAAATGCCTATAGGTTCCTGAATGCATCAGTGTAACATGACAGCGATCACCTAAAGGAGAGGACCACCTTCTTCTGTGTGCCAGGGAAGAAACCTTGTGGCTGCCTTTTTTCATGCACAAATGACATCTTCTCCACACTGGTGACTGCTCTACTAGCTGGGGTTTGCCTTCCCATCTGTGCATGCTCTGTGAAACCAGCCTGAGCAGCGAGGATCAGGACAGGCGCCTAGGAAGAAGGCTGTTTTATTACAGGTACAAGAGCAGTCCTAGCTTGAAGCCAGAGATTCACCGTCTCAGTAGGGGAAGACCTGGGATGTATATTCAAGAGAATACTACCATCACCAGATCATTGGACCAGCTCAGAGCTCATCCACCCTTAGCTGCTTGGGCTCCTCTGCAGTGTTATTTATTGCTCCCCATCAGTCATAGCTTTTCTGGAATTACTCATGGCTGACATTTGTGATGCAATAAGGCCACAGATAACTTGTGAAATGAAATCAGGGTTTTCCTGTTGGGACATGTAGTATCCCCACTGTCTATATGTCTCTCTTTAGTCAGTACATGTTAGCACAGGCAAGGATAACGAGGCTGGGATTACAAGTCAGGCTAAGTATTCCCTTGTATTTTTCTGTGGAAGGAAAAGAGAAATATTTTCAACCCTGAGTTGTGCAAAATCCAATCAGGCTGTCAGACATACACAGAACCTGCACTCCTGCTGAGTCAGTCTCCCTGTGGTTTCAGACTAGTGGCTCCTCTTGCATCAAGACAACAACAAAAAGATCTTTGATCAGCAGAGACTGGGTGTTCGTCTTTGCAGCCCAGGACAGTAAGGCTGAAAGGGAACCTTGGAAACCTTGCTGTGGTCTGCTAGCTAGGCAGTAAGTCTCTATATCACATTGCCAAGCCTTTAAAAAAAAAAAAATGACTTGCTGTTATGATTTGAAATGCTTTTTTACATGATTTTAATTTAACTCCTTTGTTCAGGTCACTTCAAGCACGGCTCATTGGTTTGTCAAGGAAAGACAGAGGTGATTGCTTTGACTGCTGTAGTCTTGCACAGCAGGAAAATCATAGAGATGACTATCGCATAGATTTATCTTCCTGCAAATGTCTATGTATTAATATATACTGCAATGTATTTACAGATAGAAATCTCTATGTCGATCTGCAGTCCCCCATTTTGCAAAGTTTGCCTAATATCAATATAAATATAAAAGTGAAAGAACAAGAGAGCACAACAGTGAAGGTATTGTGTGTGTTTGTGCTGTTGCCTTTATACAAAATCAGAAATATAACGCTGGGTGGTCATCCAGAAGCCATTTAGTCCATATCCCCACACTAGCTCCTTCTTGATGGACCTTTATCCTGCTACAAACTAAAATTTGCAGGCATTAATCTTTCTTTATTAAGAATTACGTTTGGGGTAGCATGTGAAAAACAGTGTGTGTGCAGGAAATAGCGGTGTTTGAGACTCACAGCAAGCAATAAAAGTGAAGCAAATCATCAAAGAACTGCTCATTCAGACAGCAATACCCATGCAGAGGACTAAATGAGAAATTACTACTAATTCGTTATGTCACACGACATATACACAGGCAGGCAGGGTTAGAAGTCCAAACTAGATTAATTGTGACACATCCTATCCCCAGAGTGCTTGGGTTTGGTAACCTTCATGCAGGTTTCAGGCAGGCTGCTGTATGGAATTGCACAGGGTTTTAAAAAAGGGAGATGACAAATTTTCCTGTGTAGGGATCTACTTTTTCCTCCAGTGGGTAGGCAAAGGCAGGATGCTAAAAATCGTGACCTCAGAGCCGCAGCTATTGCACCACTTGAGGCTCTATCAAGGTTTTATCTGCCACACACCCCTGAAGTAAAGACGTGGAAAAGGTAATACTCAGGAGCTTAAACCGTAAGCTTAAAATCACCTTAAAATTAAGGTTACATAATTTTAAGTCAGTTGTTCCTAGGGACACTGTAGAGGGTATATTCTTGAGTAGCATGTGCCACTCTGCTTTGTGATGTACAAAAAAAGACAAACTCAGTTTAAATAGATACAGGGAAGGACATTTAAGATGATCATGGGAAAGGAGTTTGTTTTAAGATGTGAGGAATAGAAGAGCTTGGTTTGTTTAACTTGGCAAAGCAAGGCTGAGGGGAGATATCACTCTATCTGTGAAAATATGTTGGAAAAGTAAATACCAGAGAAGAATGTCTAGATGCTAATGAACAATGACAGCACAAGAACAAATGGGTGTAAAGTATCAAGACATAAATTTGCATTTAAAAATAGAAGAAGGTTCCTCCTCAGAGAATAAACTGGACAAACCTGCCAATAGAACTGGAAGAAAACCATTTCCCATTCAACACCACTCTATTTTCCTGATCTTTTTTTCCCCACATGACCAAAGCAATATTCTGAACTTTTTTTTTTTTAAATAGTTTAGGAATAGCTGACACCCATTTTTGGCCAACATCTCATTTAGCAGTCTAGTAAAACTGTGGAAAAATATACAT
Organism: Balaeniceps rex; assembly: GCA_013401315.1. Lineage (NCBI taxonomy): Eukaryota > Metazoa > Chordata > Aves > Pelecaniformes > Balaenicipitidae > Balaeniceps > Balaeniceps rex. The sequence goes on along the minus strand of VYZW01048839.1, from coordinate 27,313 downwards.
GAATAAATTTACGGTGAAACCTAGAAGGTTTCTAATCAGAGGAGTGGGATTTTGTAATGGGATATTTATAGGAGCGATGGGATAAGAAACTTCATCAAAATAAAGCGGAGGCTAATACATGTATAAACAGTGTTATGTCGTATAAAACTGTATGATCATATTTCATTTTAGGAATCAAGACGAATGTCATTATTTTGTTCTCAATTCATAATTTTCAAACTGGGAAACTGGGTAGATGTGGGATCTGTCAACACGAGGTAGATGGTCATCAAGAACTCAGACACTCAGAGAGATCTTTCTGCAAGGAAGATGCAACAGAGGTCTGTGTGTGAAAAGAGTTTGAGGGAATTCATTCTGGATCCCAGAGGTGAAGTCTTTTTATCACAAAGCCTTTTCGTAATTTTTTGCTTCTGGTGGCAATTTTAGCAGAAAATCCAGGAGCTGAATGGGCATCAAAACTGAACTATCAGCACATTGCTGATGTCAGGAAGGCACAGTCATCCCAGTGATGATAATGCCACACAAGGTCTTTGACTATGTAGATGTTAGACTGCTATTTTAGCATTTTTCTTTGAATTAAATTCAGAGTGCGGAAACTGAGGAGATATCTTGTGGCCCCCATCCATGGTCAGTAGAGGAATTAAACTGCACCTTAAGCAGAAATGCTTTTCATTCAGGGACTGGCCTAAATAAATACAAAGTATACCTTGCAGAGTAGGTATATGAGTCATTTGTGCAGGTTGAAGGTAGTGCCACAATATAGATTACTGCTAATTACAATCGTGTCTGTCCATAAAGATTGAGTGTCTGTCTTTGGGGGGAAAAAATCCCCAAACAGTCAAAGTAGTCTGCCCCTTTGCATATGATCCTTGTGTGAAGCCAGTATTTCCCTTGCAGGTTTTCAGACAAAACTCCAAAATTCTAGACAACAGCCATGGAGCTTCATATTGCCACCACAAATCAGATAATAATAGTTTTTCACCACTGCTCTCCTGGACTGGAACCTTCTGGCAGTGTAGAAGTTAAAGGGTCTATCACCAACTATCAGCCCCCCAAGCTACATTCCCCCTCTGAGCCTTATTTTTAAACTACATTTCTGTTAGTATCTACTGAACATGGTAAACCTATCTAAAAATTTGCCAGTCCCACTCAAGGGTGATGCCTGTGAATTACAAGGTTCAGACAATTAGAAGTCCTACCCCCACTGTAACTGTGGTGGAAACCACAGCTTGCTGGCAATGGGCTTCCAAAATCCAACCAGTTCCTCTGCAGGAAGGAAGTAGAAGGTAGAAAAGGTGAAAGGAGAGCAGGAGAGAGCAGAGGAGGAGGAAGATAAAGAGGGTAGGAGAGACTCGGAAAAGGGGTGCAGGACTTTGCAGGTCTCTATGGGAGGAAGGAGGCGTATATTGCCATATACTCCCCACACCAGCGTGGGTCTTTGAAATTGAGGGGTTTGTGTTATTAAATTTAAATCTCAGTTAAAAATGAAGGGGATCAGCTCAAGAGGAGCTTTTCTCAGCTGTTCCCCCAGAAGCTACAGATGTTTGGACACATGCAGGAGAGTCAGGAGTGTCCCCATCATTTTCCTCAGTGACTGGAAAGAGATCTGGTCCCAGCTCTTGTACCCCAGTGCTGTCAAACAAAACCTGCCTTGCTCATGTCACATATGGATCCATTTCCCCCCTTAACAATTAACGGGACCTGTGGTAAAAGCAATGATTTACGCGACATGTACACACAGCAGAGACGAACTGCCAGACGTGTCTCTGAGGGATCGATCCTTTCCCCAATCTGCCTTATTTAACATGTGAGTGGTGTCACCTCTATCAGCAGGGCTTGGCTGGTGTGACATTCGAGCGAGTGACGGCTGTGTCGGCTCCCAGGTCAGCCTGCTTTGCTGTCGCATCGCGCTCTTGACTGCTGCTGTCCGTTGGATGGGAAAGGGAGAAAAATTCTTCCACATGCTTTGTTAGCAGGGATCTGGCAAGCAAAGGGTTAAATGGCTTTGGGTGCTGGGTCTTTGTGGGCATGTGTGCACATATATATATGTATATGTGTGTGTGTATATATATGTATATATACACACACACCTTGGTTTGGCTGTAGGACCTCACGCCCGCAGGCCACAGTCACATTATCATCTGGAAATTGGATAACGACAGCACAATGACAAATCCAGGTTGCTTGCAATAAGGTGCTAATCCCTTTGCTTTAATATCGGAGCAGCGTGTAATGATGTTTGGACATCACTCCAGTTTACTGACGACCCCACTGGGGCCAGCAATAGAAGCGTACAACTGTCTAACAAGCCATCAGGTGACCGCCGTCGTCAAAGCAACGGAGGATGCAATCTAATCTTCCCTCCATCCCTTCCAGCTCCCAATAAGGACCAGATTATAGAAGTGGCCCATCAATGCTTGGTAACTCGAATCAATTAACGTTAATTCGCACAATGCTATGATGTATTGTGATCACTTTCATTTCGGAGAAGGGGGAAGAAATTGCTATAATTCACCTAAAATGAGGTTGTCTATGGTGCTGAGGTATTAATTGGGTGTCCATATTAAATGGAAAAGGAGCACGGTAGTGAAGGAAAAGTGGATGAGTGACTCTCTTGGCTGCTATTGACCTATCAGAAGAAGACAGTGCCCTTTTCCTTTGCTTTTATCTATTACAGTTTTCCCTATTGCGTGTCAAGTTGATGTATTATAAAAAATTCATTTGGTGACCTTTCACCCCCCTAGCAGATTAAACAATTTCACTTGGATGGCATCATTAACAGGGCCTTGCATTTAATGATGATTTCTCTAAAAGGCCACGGAGATTCGATTTTAAGCTAACAGATTTATTGCAGTATTATAACATATCGTAAAAAACTGTACCACCTACGGTCTGGTTTTAGGATAGAAACTGTTTAAGAGTTTATGTGGAGCTTAAAGTGGTATTACCTTGGGATACGCAGCAGCGGCAAGGCTCTGACCTCTGGCGGGATGCTGTTTACATTTAATAAAAGACGTTTCTCCGACAGTAAACTTCAGGAGTGTGTTATGGAGGAGGCCTGGCTTAGCTCCTCATCGCTAGCAGGCGGCTTTGTAAGTAGGGGTATTTCCACTCATCTACAGCAATTAATAGAAGTCACTAATGAATTTGGGGGGTGTTTCTCTCCTATCTGATGCATTGGCTCTGTCCTTCTCCTTCTAAAGGCTCCTGGTGATCCCACGTCACCCTTGAGTGGATCCATTAAGTCCCTCCAGTCTCCCTGTTTTTCTTTTTTTAAGGTGTCTTATCGCTCCAGATCGCAGGAATCTGGACTCCACCAGCTGCATCCACCAGGCAGCTGCTTGCCTTCAGCTTTTGGTGCCACTGGGTTTGAAAAGTGCCAAACGAAGGTTGTCTGAGCAGGAGAAGAAGACTGGCCTTATGGGGGAGACATGTCTCTATGTTCCTGGGCAGCTGTGTTCATGCTCTGTGACTATATTTACTGACTTGTAAAATGGGGAAAAAAATTTCTGAAAGCTAGATTGGGAACCATTTGGAGCTTGGACAGTCTCTAGCAAATGGAGAAATGGAGATCTGATGGTGGTAGTGCCTCCAAAAGCTAATGTCAGAAGAAGTCGGTCAAAAAGACGGGGTATTTTAATTAATACATACTCCAAGAGGGTATGCATTGGACCTCTTTTTCAGAACTTTTTCAGTCTAATCAACCTATCTGATGCTTTCAACAGCCACAAAATATCCAGCTTCTAACTAAAGCATCTTTGCTTTATGAAAGGAAACCCTCACAATGATTAGATAAAGCAGCATGCTCCTCTTGTCCAGCCTTGCCCACAGAGGTAATTCAGTTATTTGTTTCTTATCCCAGTTCACCGTCAACCTAGGCCCCCTTGCTACTTCTCTGCACTACCAGATGTTCTCTTGTTAGCTTTCTGCCACCACAGCATCTGACCTCCAGGGCAGTGGACACATGTCTTGGTTCAAAGGTCCCTGCTGGTGCTGGCTGGAATATTCATTTAGGTGCCTAAGTTTTTGAATTTTGGTCTTATTGACTCAACCTACATAAAAGAAGGGAGACATCAGTAACGTCCGACACCATGGGTCCTGTTCAAGTCTGTTAGTCTAGTCCTGATAAGGAGATATGATCAGTATTACGTATTTATTGTTTCTCTGTTGTCAAGGAGAGCTGAAGCCTGCTTTCCACTGGAGTTTATTTCCTCTAGCTTTGATTTCTCTCTATACCATGGGAAAACAGGGGCATCTGTGGAAATAAAAGTAAACCTTTGGCTAGCCCTTTTGCTTAAAGTAGGAATGATCTCCAACTCCTCACCATCTTCTGGATGCTTGTGTCTCTCTTTTGCTGTCTCTAATACATAACAATAAGATCTGCAGGGGGAGACAAAGCTCAGTGCAGCTGAGAGGGCACAGGTACCTGGTGTCTGGCTGACCTCATCACCACACGATGTCAGAACGCACTTCTCACCCGAAGACACTAAAAATCCTGACAGCTCTTCTAGTGAATTTGCACCTACTTTGCCTTACACAAGTCCTCAGCTTGCCCATCTCTTGTCTTCACTACAGCATATTCTTTCTTGTAGCCTGTCTTCTCTTCACCAGCAATCACCACCTTTTCAAGAACAATTGGAACTATTGGAACAGGCTGCCCAGGGAAGTGTTCAAGTCCCCATCCCTGGAGGTATTTAAAAGATGGGCAGACGAGGTGCTTAGGGCCATGGTTTAGTAGTGGACAGGCACGGTTGGGCTTGATGATCTTAAAGGTCTTTTCCAACCAAATGATTCTATGAAAAAAAAAAATCTCTTTGGCTTGACCATGATCCATTTTGGCATATTAATTGTTCCTCAAATTCTTCCCAATCTCCTTCCCTTTCCAAGGATGCTGCAACATTAGCATTGCAGACATGCCCAGACAACTGTTCAATTAGTTTCATTTTCTATGTTTACTAGGAAATTAAATATGCCAGGGACTGTTCTCTGGCACCAAGGCCAGCTGATATGGATTAGCCTATATCTATAAAATTAAATTGTCTCACCCACCATTTCAGGGTGGCCTCATCTAAACTGCCAAATGAGAATGTCCTCTGACTGTATTAGCTCCCAGGCCATTTGAGAGTTGTCCTGGACTTTGCTATTGAGCCTGGACCGCAGCTTGTGACGGACTGACAGTTAAACAGTGGAGGTGATCAAGTTTCAGTGCCAAGGCTTGTTATTTCTAATATAGAAATATATAATATGTTTTTTAATATAGGTGTATCCATTGACTTTAATGGACTCTTGACCTAGGCTCTGCATCTGATCCCTTTCTCCTTGAAGTCAACTGATAATAATAGCTATTATTACTGCTGTTATTATTATTATAGTTGTTATTAGTATCATTATTATTATAGTTATTATTGTAATTATAACTAAAATGACAAGCTCTGCTTGATTTCTGAGAGACTTCCCTCTGCCCAAATCTCTCCACCTAGTTTCGGAATCATGCCTTAATACCCGCAATAGACCCTCTACTTTCCACGACCTCTAATTTCCTTGCTGCCAAAGAGCCGACATTTGCTCTCCTGCAGAGTCTCAGCATGTTTTCCAGACATGTATTAGCACCGATGGTGAAAGGATCTGGGATCCTGACCCTGGTGTCCCAGCTGACTAAGGTATCACGAACAGCGCCTGCTTGCCTGCTGCGCCCACAGTTAGAAGAGCTGCAAAGCACTGAGCAACCGAGCTGCTCCCCATTGAGCACTGTCAGCAGGGAATTGCAAACCAGCCTGCTCCTTCCCAGCATGAGACTTCAGGGTAGCGACACAACAGCACGCTCTTCTTGCCGTTCCTCGCTCCAGCCCTTGCTAGGCTACAGGCATGCTTGTCCGTCCCCACCTCCCAGCTACAAAGCTACGCCAGGAAAGCCTATTTTCCTTCCAGCATAAATCACCAGGGGAGCAGCAGGCTGCTCCTCTCTCCTCCTCCTCCACACTGACACTCACTTGCAGGAACATAACTCGCTGTGTGCAGGGTTGCATCCTAAGGCAGGGGGTCCCTCACAGCAAGAGTCAGGTTGGACCCTGTGGGATATAAACACCATGCTCTGTGTTGCGTTAGCTGGATTCAAATTACCTGCAAACAGACTTTAATTTTTAACCATGCATGTGTATTTTTGTTTGGTTTTGCTTTCTTTGCCATTACTCACCCTAGGGAGTGGGAACAGCTTCCTACAACCACGTTTTGCAGCAGCCTTGCTTTAAGTGTGAGATGAGCACAGTTTTACTCCGTAGGGCCTGGGGTGTGGAGTCAGGGCATTTCATACCAACATTTTTCCTGTTTGTTGGTGGTTTTAAAGAAGCTGGAGAGAGCAAAAAAAATATTGTGGGCTTACAGAAGCCACGCCAAAACTAACCTAAACTTGTCTGGACTCAGCTGGAGCCAGGGAGCTCACAGAAAGTGCAGATCTGTGCCATGAAAACGGGACTGACTCGGTGTATTGTTCCTGCAGTGTTTCAGTCACAGTGCTGGATGCGCATTTATGGATAAGAGCACTGATGAATGCACTGGTGCCTTTGACATGAATTTCAAACGTAACACTGCCTTTCAGATGTTCCCACTGACAAAAAAAAGAAAAAGAACCAAGATAAGAACTGAAACTTAAATCCTTGAGCTAGCTCTTGAGACCGGAGGTATCTGTAAACCCTTAGCTGATCTTCCCAGTGTCTGTGGCTCAGACCAGTATTTCCCATCAGCTTCAGGATAAACAGTTTCTGGTTTGTAATGCATAGTAACACCCAGAAAAAACCCCCACCAAAACCCCAAAATAAAAAACTGAGTTAAACCAAAGGAAACTTATGCTCCATTTATTTTCTGCGTGTAAATACCTTTAAGCAAACACTAGAGATTAATGAATAGCTTTTCTACTTTCATTTCAAGACAATACCAAACCCCCAGCCGCTTCAATGCAATTGCAGATTAGAGGGTTTTATATATATAAAAATTATATATATATATATGAGATACTAAATGACACAAAGCACTGGGAGAGATAATGAAATGATACAGGCTCAGAATAAAGTGTTGTTTCTTTATTCCAATGCAAAAGCCCTCTCCTGGGATGCTCTAATTTAAATTTCAGTCTTGGAAAAAACAATGTCTTTCGATGGGGTGTGTGTATACTGCTATATTTCAGTGTGCAGACTTCGGAGATAATGAAGGGTAAGAACACAGGTATGGCAGGATAAAGAAAAGCAGTAAAGCCCTGTAAGTGCTGTGCTTCCATAGAGGAACTGAAACTTTGTTTTTAGAGGAGCACAAAGGTGTTCATTGGAAATCTTTCTGCCGGACAGGAAGCATCTGTGGCCTCCACTGTTATCAGCGCACTGCAATGAAGACTTTGGGGTTAAGGCATTGGGTTTCTGAATCCATTAAATCCCTGTCTCTGCCACATACTTCCAATGTGATAACAGGGAAATAATTTATTTTGTTAATTTCTCACTTTTCCATCTGTAAAGTGGGGATTGAAAAAAAAAAGGATTTTTTTTTATTAGTTTGGTGCTGCTGTCCACTCGAAGTGATGTCTGTTCAATATTTCTATACATGCCACTCTCATCCAAGGAGTCAAAGTGCCATAATAAGGTAAATTAGTAGTCGTTTGGTATAGTGCTCCTTCCTATTCGTAACAGACACTAAGTATTGCCACCTGCATTAAAAAAGTAGAAAATCCTGTGAGCAGAAAATAACATGTCATTCCTAGACATAGGCAAGGTGTGAATTACCTCTGGGACTAGCATTGGGTGTTTTCATAGCATTAATTTTCTGATTTTTTTTTTTTTTAACATTCTTTTGCATGCGAAAGAAATGGAAGCAGACAACACCCAGGAACATGCTTGTATGTGAGACCCTATAACATCTCTGTTCAGGTGCAGCCTTCAGATGGAGAAATGGAGAAGCAGCTTCCTGTACAGCCAAAAATCATTTTTCTGGACAGGAAGGTAGGATTTGACCCTCTGTGAATGGAGGTTTTTACTAATTCTGTAAAATTTTAACATTTCCAAGCAATCCAAAAGCTGAGACTGACTTAAATATGGCATAGGACAGCTCTACAAATAAATATGGCAAAGGATAGCTCTATAAATAAGCAGTCATGGGTATTCTAGGAACATCTTCCAGGATGGACTCCGTTCATGTTTTTCAGCTCTTTCCTGCAAGAGTTAGATTTGTGCTGTAGAATTAATTGTGTGCAGTTTTCCGATCTCTGCTCTTAAAGCTTAGGAGGATATCATTGAGAATGTGGGAACAGCAACACAATCATGAACGCCAGCAATGTCAGGTATAATGGGGTATCCTGGTCTGCCCAGCAAGTCCACACCATGCAGAGAAGTGCTGTGTAGAGATCGCCGTGTTTAAAACAAGCTTGGATGCCTCTGTGATGTGATTCAGCACTGCCAGAGGTACTAACACAAGTCCTGGAAGCAGCAGACGGGGTCCAATTAGTCCTTAGATGTTGGTGGGTTGTTGAACTAGATTCAGTCACAAAGTCAGGTGAAATCTGCATAGCATGGCTTTGTGCTATGTTTCTATTTCCTTTATATTTTCATGTCCTCTTTCGTGTTTTCCAACTATTTTCTGCTGTGGAACCATTTCCATTTTCCTGGACAAACAATAGTATAGGCACAGAATAACTAGAATACTGTGTTCAGTTTTGGGCTCCTCACTACAAGAAAGACATTGAGGTGTTGGAGCATGTCCAAAGAAGACTGACGAAGCTGGTGAAGGGTCTGGAGAACAGGTCTTATGAGGAGCGGCTGAGGGACCTGGGGTTGTTTAGCTTGGAGAAGAGGAGGCTGAGGGAAGACCTTATTGCCCTCTAAAACTACCTGAAAGGAGGGTGTAATGAGGTGTTGGTCTCTTCTCCCAAGTAACAAGTGATAGGACGAGAGGAAATGGCCTCAAGTTGCACCAGGGGAGGTTTAGATTGGATATTATCTTCACTGAAATGTTCGTGAAGTATTGGAACAGGCTGCCCAGGGAAGTGGTGGAGTCCCCATCCCTGGAGGTATTTAAAAGACGGGTAGATGTGGTGCTTAGGGACATGGTTTAGTAGTGGACTTGGCAGTGTTAGGTTTGTAGTTGGACTTGATGATCTTAAAGCTCTTTTCCAACCTAAATGATTCTATGATTCAGTGATTCTATGGTTCTATGATTACAGTGATGACCCTGGAGCATGGTGTCAAATCCAGGCTTGGACAGCTTTGTGGGCATTAGTTCTGGATCCAAAGTTGCTTTATAATAAAGCCAGCTCTGTATATCCATTAGTCATGAGACTGATTTTACAACTGTGAGGCACAAAACTCTCAGCTTCTTTCTGTTGACTTCAGTTCCCTACACGTAGGCATCTTGTTGCGTTGTAGGCTGTGCAATATGCTATTTGGTCTCCAGCTCCTGTAGAAAGGTAAGACCTTTCCAGAAGCCAACTCTTCTGGATGTCAAACGTTGTTGGCTACCTGAAATGACACACAAAACCTACATCTAGGCAGTTGAATCTTTGCTTGAGTTTCATACCCTTCTTCAGACATGTTTCAGGTTTTCTAGTAGACTTAAGAACCAGTAGCTCCCTCAAAAAATCAAAAAAAAAGCAAGCTGATATTTTTATGTACACATAGACTATGGGATCTAGATCCTGAACACCTACTATGGTTGCGTAATTTAGGTGTCAAAATTGGTTTATTTCACTGAGTGTATGAGGAACTTAAATCTTCAACCTGACTAAATAGACAGACTGAATCTATTTAGTTTCCTTGAACTTGTGGAGTCACCATCCTTGGAGATATTCAAAAGCCATCTGGACATAGTCCTGGGCAACCCCTTCTATGTGGTTCTGCTTCAGCAGAGGGGCTGGTCCCTTCCAACCTCAACCATGCTGTGATTCTATGAACTTAGATGCCATAGAAGCCATGAGGTCAAAAGTAGATACTTCTCATAGGTGATGTGACTGTGACCCTAGATAATTGAAGAAACAAACCTTTCCAGACTTTACCAAAACAGACCTGAAGCTGCCAGAACTGGTTCCTCTGAGCTTAAGCTCACCTTGGAGTTATGGTGAACTTTATGACATAACATGTAGATGCAAACTGCCCTCCCACTGGCCATTAAAAAATTATTACAATTGTTAAAACCATCAAAACTTTCTTTCTTCTTGTTGAGGAGACAAGACCTTAATTCTTCTCTTTTGTTTTCTTCCCAGGGTCAAAGAGTTGATAAACTGGGGCCTCCCTCAGAACCCTGGGTTGTATCAGCTCATCTCAAGGGCTCCTCAAAGGCTGTGCTAAAAGGTTTGGATGTATTAAGAAAATACTTATAATAAGGGTTATGGCAAAGCAGCTACGCAGAATGATGGTGACAAGTTTAGGAGTTCTCCCTGAGAAAGATTGGATTTGAAAGATAGTCTTTGGGCTGAAAAAAGAAGGTTGCAGTAGGAGTTTGGTGAACTGCCCAGTGATATGCTAGAGAAAGAGAAGCTTATACAAAGTTTTTTTGTGCTCTGACAGCTTAAAGGGAGTATATTCAGTAGTTTATCTTGAAAAGACATATCTTAGATCAAAAAAAGAATGAAGAATTAGAAATCCTAATACTCGATTTTCAGCTAATGTTAATTGAGGCAATTGCATTAGAGTCAATGACAACCTGTTTGTCCCAGCAAAGGATCTGGCCCAGTAAAGACAGAAACAACTGGGTTGAGTGCTTATGGGTAAGAATCAGGGGGAAGGCCAACAAGGCAGATGTCATGGTGGGAGTCTGTTATAGACCACCCAACCAGGACGAAGAGGCAGATGAAATATTCAATAAGCAGCTGGGAGAAGTCTCACAATCGCTAGCCCTTGTTCTCATGGAGGACTTCAACTTACGAGATTTCTGCTGGAAATACAATACAGCAGAGAGGAAACAGTCTAGGAGGTCCCTGGAGTGTATGGAAGATAACTTCCTGACACAGCCGGTGAGTGGGCCAACTAGGGAAGACACCCTGCTGGACCTGTTGTTTGTGAACAGAGGAGGACTTGTTGGTGATGTGATGGTTGGAGGCCATCTTGGGCATAGTGACCATAAAATGATAGAGTTTTCAATTCTTGGAGAAGTAAGGAGGGGGGTCAGCAGAAGTGCTACCTTGGAATTCCAGAGGGAAGACTTCGGCCTGTTTAGGAGCCTGGTTGACAGAGTCCCTTGGGAGGCAGTCCTGAAGGGCGAAGGAATCCAGGAAGGATGGACATTCTTCAAGAAGGAAATCTTAAAGGTGCAAGAGCAGGCCATCTCCATGTGCCGAAAGACGAGCTGGTGGGAAAGAAGGTCAGCCTGGCTGAACAGAGACCTTTGGCTGGAACTCAGGAAAAAAAAGGAGAGTTTATGACCTTTGGAAGAAAGGGCAGGCAACTCAGGAGGACTACAAGGATGTCGTGAGGTTATGCAGGGAGAAAATTAGAAGGGCCAAAGCCCAACTAAAACTTAATCTGGCTACTGCTGTAACAGACAATAAAAAATTTACTATAAATACATTAGTAACAAAAGGAGGGCTAAGGAGAATCCCTACCCTTTATTGGATGTGGGGGGAAACATTGTGACAAAGGATGAGGAAAAGGCTGAGGAGCTTAATGCCTTCTTTCCCTCAGGCTTCAACAGTCGGACTAGTTTTTCTCTGGGTACCCAGGCCCCTGAGCTGGAAGACAGGGACAGGGAGCAGAATGAAGCCCCCATAATCCAAAGGGAAATAGCTAGCGACCTGCTACACCACTTCGACACACACGAGTCTATGGGGCCGGATGGGATCCACCCAAGGGTACTGAGGGAGCTGGCGGAAGTGCTCACCAAGCCACTTTCAATCATTTATCAGCAGTCCTGGCTAAACAGGGAGGTCTCAGTTGACTGGAGGTCAGCAAATGTGACGCCCATCTACAAGAAGGGCCGGAAGGAGGATCCAGGGAAATACAGGCCTGTCATCCTGACCTCGGTGCCAGGGAAGGTTATGGAGCAGATCATCCTGAGTGCCATCACGCGGCACGTACAGGACAACCTGGTGATCAGGCCCAGTCAGCATGGGTTTATGAAAGGCAGGTCCTGCTTGACCAACCTGATCTCCTTCTATGACAAGGTAACACGCTTAGCAGACAAGGGAAAGGCTGTGAATGTTGTCTACCTAGACTTTACTAAAGCTTTTGACACTGTTTCCCACAGCATTCTCTTGCAGAAACTGGCTGCTCATGGCTTGGATGGGCATACTCTTTGATGGGTAAAAAAACAGCTGGATGGCCAGGCCCAAAGAGTTTTGGTGGATGGAGTTAAATTCAGTTGGTGTCTGGTCATAAGTGGTGGTCCCCAGGGCTCAGTACTGGGGCCAGTTCTGTTTAATATCTTTATCAATGATCTGGAGGAGGGGATTGAGTGCACCCTCAGTAAGTTTGCAGACGACACTAAGTTGGGCCGGTAGCTACTGTCTACCAGCGGAAGAATGAAAAGATGGAAGGGAGAAACGGAGGAGGAGAGGAAGGAAGGAAGGCGTGAAGGAAGGGAAAAGGAAGAGAAAAAGACAAAAAGAAAGAAAAGAAAGAGAAGCAGAAAGAAAGAGAAAAAAGATAGAAAGAAGGAAAAGGAGAAAAAGAGGGGAAAAAAAAAAGAAAACTCAGTGAAGAGAAATGCACTTCACATTCTTTAAAAGATACATGCATCAAATTAATAGTCAATAAACTCCAGCAAAGAATGAACTGCGTAGTACAGATGTTCTGCATGTAATAGTTTGCTGCAGTTTTTCCTTTGACAAACGTCCTTATTGCACTCGTCTTTTGAAGCATATGAAAGCAGCATTTAATCGAAATGGGTCCCGTCTAGCACACTGAGGCTGCTTCATCTGACAGCAGCCAAACTGCCTCATGGAAAGTAGTTTAGCTCCAAATTAGCTTGCTTCTACGTTAAATACCAGCTTGCCTGAGAGTTCTTTGTGAAGACTCCCATATATATCTGTAATATTCTGAGCTTTGAAGCATATGTGCTTGAAAGCTGAGATCGTCTCTGTCGAGAAGTACAGTACAGTACTGCAGGCTTCATCATAGACTAGAAATGGCAATTATAAAGTATTTGAATGCAGCTGACAGGACCCTCTTATAAAAGCAGTGTTACAGTGAGTATCAGAGCCAAGGAAAGTCTTGATAGTCTGGGCAGACACTGTCATAAAGAGGATCATATGCGTAGTACATAAAAAGATGAGCCAGGACCAGGATGGAGCAATTAGGGATATCTAGATGCCCACATCTCCACCAAGTCTACTCACAGTATAAATTACTGCTTATTTATACATCACAGCCGGTCCTGGAGACTCACAATGAAATTGGGGATTTGGTGTGCTAGATGCTGTACAAAAAGAGAAAACCATATATGTAGTCAAAACTAACTGGGATATTAGTAAATTAAATAGTATGGGATCATGAAGAGGGGAAACTTTATCATTTCTGCTGCTAAATCACTAAAATGTAGCATGCTTTTGCCCAGGACCTTGTCTCAGGCAATTTCTGGCCATGGTTCAGAAGCCAATACAGCAAGGAAGTAATCTCAGTAGGCAGTCTGCATGCAACACCTCTGTTTGGAGGCTGTAAGGGTTTAAGACGTTTGGTAGGGGCATGCCAGTTCTTCAGTGCCAAAGAACAGATCCTGGCACTGTTTAGTTTGTATCATACAGGTGTAGGCACAAAAAATGGGATAAAAACAGAGGGAAATGGTCCTGCAGTCTGGTCTACCATCAAAAGCCTTGTCTCCGCCTGCTGAACACTCCTATGCATTTGGGATTGCAAGATGTTTCACAAAGATGTTTGCTACTTCACTACTTTATTCAATATCCTGGGCATGGGGATGGCAGAATACAAAATGTCCTTCTCACGTTCCGACTTTATGTCCTTTCACCTGTGCTGCTTAACGGCAATAAAATGTTAAACCACCTGCTTCATAAAGCAAATAGTTATTACGTGTTGTCTTTGAGCAGGCAAAAGTCTGTGTTTGTGAACATTGGAGCAAGTCCAGCATCTTAAGGAAGCTCTGACTTCTCACCCCCACCTGAACCAACATTTTAAAATTTGCCGGTCTTGAGGATTTTATCCCTCTCACTCCAAGAGCCTGAATGAAGCCCAGACCTGGTCAGTGTTGCTCAAAGGCCAGGACTTGGCTGGTGCTCAAAGATACACACAATAAAATGGAGATCCAGTTGCAAAGTAAATTATAAATTTAAAAAGAGCCTACAAAAATAAAACCCATGGCAAATATAAATGTCGGGTCAGAATCCATTCCCTGATAGCTTAGAACAAGAGGTAAAGTGATGGAGAAACTGGCTCTCACGGGTTTCATTCTAATGCTCCCCATGGAGCTTTCCCCTGCCAGGTTTCTAGCTGAAAGTCTCTCCTGTACTATCACAGGGCATGAAACATAGGACAAGTCACCACAGACATTTTCACAGCCAAATTCCTTTCAAAGCGTCCGAGAGGGTTAGAGAAAAATTCAAAATTAGTTGACAGTAGGACAGGAGGTAATATGCCCAAGTGATGAGGTGAAACACCTACAAAGTAGAAAAGGGTTAAAACAGTCAGCTCTCTTCCCTTAGCTGCGGTCGCTGGCTCCTTGAGACCATCCCTCTGGGACAGAAAATAATCAGTCTTTCACTAATACTCTCCTAACCTTGGTGATGTATTCAGTCACACAAGACACGAGTTAAATCAAAAAGATGAGCATCTGGAACTTTCTAGTGCATCTGTATAACCCCCATTACCTTAGCTTGACCCCCTTGACATTTGTATTCATCTTACACCCCCACGATACAGATATGTACAGTAAATGCCATTTCACAATGAGGTCAAAGAACCAGGATTCAGAAGCTAAGGTCCTCCAATCCATCAGGAATTTGGTGTCCAGGTACCTCTGAAGACCTGACCCTAGGTGAAATTTCTGGGGTTAGACAAAATGTTTACAATTAGGAAGGACACTGAATTTAGACTTTCCAAAGTTCCCTTAAAGTCACAAGGACTCTCTGAGGGGCTTAGGTGGTACTTATCTGGATGCTGTTAATTGCGATGCAATTTTTTATTACTCTGCAGGCCTCACCCAAGTGCAGGTCATAGATGGATCTGCAAGCTTTTCCAGCCTGGCCGTCTCCAGCTCAGGCACAAACTGGAAACTTGTGTTCACTGTCACATCACCTCCAGGTAAGCTCCATTTTCTGCATGTTTTTTGATTTGGTAACTGAACTCAAAACCCTAGTCAAAAAAGTTAAGCTATGAATCCCTTGTAGGAATCAAGTTCTTAAGGTCACCTAAGCGGCCCAAGCAAACTCTTTCCTATAAAGTGAGCCCTCTCATTCCCTCGTTTTTTCCTCTTTGTATTCAGAAATTGTCCATCTGTGCTCCCAGTTATTTTCACAGTGCCTTTCACCGACCATTTGTCTGCACCTGGTCATCTTTATGGGTGCAACAGGTTATGCACATTCAGAACATGCCTCCAGGACTGGGCTTTGCTAAGGGTGTCCTGACAGTTTATAGAGATGACATTGGGACCTCCAGAATTGTGCAACTTGCACGAGGCCTCTGAGCAACCAAGTAATGGTGAAGGGGCCGATGTGCTTATGCCTCCTTAGAAATACCAGCTGAGGGAGATGTCAGCATCTTGGGGATAAGGCACCACATGAACTCTGGCTTGTAAAGAACCTCAGGGCATCTGCACAAGAGAAGCACCTACCCATATGTTTGGGGGCCTGAATCTATCTACAAATCTGGCTCTGAAGGTATATAGGAGTCAAAGTGCTGGTTTCTTGTCTCAGAATGACTGCTGAGGCAAGTCAATGGAAAAGCAGGAACATGCCCTCTGGCAAGTAGTCCAAAGACTATAGTAAGATATAGGTGTTGTAAAACCATGTGTAAAGTCTCTATTTGGTATTATGTGCATACATACATATATATGTATATATATATGGGTATATATCTAGATAGATCTAGATCTAGATCTAGATATCTCCATATATATATATAACCTGAGACCCATCTGGTGGAAGGAAGCCTAGGAAGGACAGATAGAAATATTTCCAGGAGCGGTAAGGCAGGGTGTATGCCACTGCATAAAGCCCTAATGAGCACTCCTTTGAAATACTGAACATAATTTTGTTTACCCATGTTCAGAGATGATCTCCAAATGGAGTAGGTACAGACTGAGCATTTTTAATGAGAAAACTCTAAGATAGCGTGGTTTGTTTCAGCCAGAGAAAACCGAGAGGGCAAATACATCAGACTGGTGAAGTGGCCAAGTGGAACTGGCTAATGAAAAAATCTGAGCTAAAAAATTAGAAGGAGGTTACATTTAGACTGTATTTTTCTGAACAACCTATCTTAATAGATAGGAATAGTGAGAGCCGATCAAACTGCTTTTGATGGAGGTCAATACACTTATGCATGATATTATACAACACGGTACACACAATAGCATGGGATAGGATTTATAATCCAAGAAATCCCTGCATATCCTGGGATTAAATGAAGATCCAGATTTTTTTTTAATGAGACACCTTTGTCCCTCCTACTCACAAGTGGCTAATCAACATTAAGTGTTACCCATGGCTTTGCAAAGGGAGAATTGGGGTGCAGGGATTCCTTGGAGGTGGGCCTTTAAAGGGGGGACAGATGTCTATTTTGAGGGTATATGCTGCTGAACACCCACAGCTCCCATCGCCTTCAATTCAGTGAGAGCAGATGGAAAGTCAGCACCTGACAGGATCTGACTCTTTAGTGGGAAGTACAGCTTAACGAAACGTGTTTTGAAATCTACTTCAGGGGAGTCACAAAATCTTCTTTCCTCTGAACAAAGGGCAAATGCAGATCCCTTTTATGAAACATTTAGCCAGTCAGAGTGTTGCAAAGAGATGTTTACAGCTAGCAATGAGGACAGCTGATGCATCTGTGTAGGTATCACCTGTGTAAATCAGAGTATTGCACATTTTTAATACGCATTGCAAAAACACACACCAAACAAGTAACCCCCTTTGCTTGTTGGTAATTGGGAACCATGCTGGAGACAGGATAAAGGCTTTTATACTGCCGGGCTCTTCCTGAAGGTATTTGCTTATTGGTTGAGATAAACAAGAAAAAATTAAACAATCAAATAGTAGATGTTTAGGATACGTTTTCACGATCAGGTTTCTGTGTACCCTGGCATAGTTTGTGATTTGGAGACAGCTCAGAAGATGCAGGTGATGTTGAATGCAATAATCTCAAGTGCTTTAGTGGTAGTTCCTGGGGAGAGGAGACAATTCACAGCACTGCTGCATAGCCTTGCTCCTTGTTTTACAGTGATATTCACTTAACTGATATGGATCCCAATGGACTTGATCCATCCACTTTCCACTAAAACCAACAGCAGTCTACTCACAAACTATTAGAGTAGCGTGAAGCACCTTTAAACACCTGTCTGTGTAGAGTCCTTGATATCTGTGAGATTACTTCTCTCTCCTCAACTGAGGTTCATATGTGTTTGTACCTGCAGGCAAATTTTTCCCAATTGGAACATGCTTCCCACATCGTTCTGATGAGGCTCTGCTTTGTTCAAGTGGACAATATTGACACAAATCTAATTAGTTTCAGATAAAAGTACTTACAGCTACTTACCCTAGTCTCCAAGCCTCCATCTGACAGTGTTTCTGATTTTTTTTAATGAATTGATGAAAAAAGGCTTTTAGATTTTTATTAAAAGTGGAACTCAAACAAGTAAAAGAAATATCCATCCGTCAAAATGATTAGAATTGTGGGGTTAGGACTGATAATGAGTCAGGTAGTAAGATAGATAATGAGTTGATGCACTAATCCGCATCCTTCAAATTGGTCTATGGAGAGTACCAGGGCCAGTTCTGTTAAACTCCTGTCCTTGCCAGGCACATCTCCATTCAAAATATGTTTTGGACGTGGTCCAGGGAACCAAAACCTCTCTATATTTCTGATCTTTAAGATGGTAGTATTAGGCATCTTCCAGTCCTTGAAGCTCAGATGCTGAGACCAAATGAACTCTCGACCACAGAAACTGTGTGTAGTGGCTGGCTAGATTCTGACTTCATTTTCAGAAAACTTTAGGATCTCTGGGTTAAGAGCATTGCCCAAAGCTTGTGAGTGTCAAGAGACTAAATACTTACCATGCTAACAACAAGGACACTGATTTTTTATGTTTATAATGACCATTATCGACATGGTGGAAAATATTAACAAGTTCTCTGGGAGTTTTCTGCATCATGGACTTAAGCTTAATCATAGTGAATGTTTCTAGGTTCTCCATAACTTATATTCATATGAATCAGGTATAGCCTGGAAAAACTGTGTATGACTTAGCATCTTTCTTGTTGCAGCCAGCTTCTCTGTCGTGCTAGGCAGAACGTACGTGTTTTCTGTCTGGGCCTGATCTGTTTGGCCTCAGAAATAGATACTTTTCTGGGTTTGGTAGTCAGCTGGACAAATTCATGGAAGAAATATTGAGGATTGTTAAATATAAAGAGTCTGTCTCTGCTTCAGGAAGCACTGGAAGCTTGAAACTTAGATAGGAGAAGTATAGTTATCGGGTTTGTCCCGATACTCAGTCCTAAATAAATATTGTTCGCTAATGTTGGGTGTGGACATAGACAGACTTACAGGCTGTTTCTGCATGCATTTTTAACCACAGCTTCACTGTTGAAAGGCTATAACCTGGTGCTTTAACTGTGAAACCCATGTCCTTACTTTTGTAATAAACTCTGACTGCTTTATATTCTCAGGGGCTAAGTTTACCGTGCTGTCTCAGCCATTTACCATCTTCCCTGTCCCCACGGGAGTGAAGGCCAGCATGATCCTTGTTGTCATACTGAGTTCAGCAGCATCTGCATTCATCCTCACTCTTTCCTTCTGCTGGTTCAAGAAGAGCAAAAGCAACAGTAAGTTGGAAACGCCCACTAAAATTTATACTTGCAGACTCCCTGTTTTATTTAACAAATCTCCGGAGTGGCCACAACAGGATTCAGACAACGGCACTCAGACAAAGCTCTGAGAAGTTCAGTAGTTAGCAGTGTAGTTTGTAGTTTCAGGGTTATACGGTTTTGTGCCGATAACAGATGCCTGAGCCCTGGCTGGAAGAAGTTTTAACTGTATGTGAGATATGATGAAAATCAGATTTCTACAGTGCAGACAAGGAATTGAGAAACAAAGGGAATATTTGCTATGATTTCAATGATCTGTTCAGCCACCGCATTTTCCTGATGAAGGGTGACATAGCAAAATTTTGCTGTGGTGAGGTTATGCAAAGCCTTGGTGCTGACCAAGGACCAGACACAGCTGCAGAGTGAATGCCACAGAGACAGCGGCACAGCCGTGCTCACATCCCATATCACATATCAGCATCATACGAGTCAAAGTGGTAATGGGAGGGCTAGAGCTTCTCTGGAGTTCTCCCCCAAGCAAATCCACACCTCTGCTGATTTACCTTAAGGTTGCTTTCTTTTTAGCATTGACCTTAAAGAAAAATATAGCTACCTCAGGGAGGCTTTCCCACTGCAGAAGGCATAAAGCTATTTGCGTAAGAGAAAAACTGACGATAAAAGGACATGACTGTAACTGGTAACTTGACTGCCAAACAGCCACCTTAAACTTCTGGATATGTTGAAAGTTACCAATAACTTGGCCTTTCGGATGTGCTAACTGACGTTGGGACCTAGCCAAATGTACAGGTAACCCATACTGGAGGAGTAAATGCAAATCCCCATTAATAAGACATCTCCCACTAGTTTCAAGACCTTCTCACTAGTTTCTCCAAACTTTTGCTTTCAAGTAACTTTGCAAATCCAAGCTAAAGGGTCTTTCCCGTAAACTGCTTCATGAGCATTAGCTGCAATAAGGTCTGAATTTCTGGTATTACTGAACAAGGTGACAACATAAGGAAGGGCTTTACTGAAGAGAGGAGTTGGGATCCCTAATGGCAAGACACAAGATGGTATGAACATAAAACCATCTCTGCTTTTGGGCAGAAAGAATATTTCTAGATTATCTGTTAATTCACTAGCAATATATTGTTGCTTGAATTAATAATTGCTGCTGAGTTGTGGATGGATTGAGAGTGATGCAACTGCACACTTCATTACAGAAACGAGGACTGAACGGGCTGAGGTACCAAAGGACACTACCAAGCGACCACAGAAACAAGCACGGTCTCGTGCAGCTCACATCCAGCCTTGCTACAATCAAGGAGAAAATAAAAGTGGGGTTCCTGTAGCAGAAGGTGAGACTAGAGTTTAACAATAATTCAAATTTATTAACAGTCAAACATCAAAAGAGTCAGTATAGGTGTCTTAACAAACTATAGATTAGTATAGGATTGATGGCACAGTTCTTCTCAGAAGGTCTACCACTTTATTACCTCCTCTTCTCCTCCCTGGTATTTTTCTATTTATCATTTTACCTCCTTTTACATATATCTTGTGTGAAATCCTCGCTCCACTGAAGGCAGCAGCATAATCTCCCTTAGGCTGAAAGAGTCCATGATTTCACCTAATGTTTTTGGATTAGGGCAGGGACCAGCATTCCCGCAGCGTCCCCAGCACACCTGGAGCCCAGGTCTCCAAGTGCTGCAGCAATAATTACACAATGCTCAAAAAGCTCTGGACAAGTCTGCAGGCTGTGGAGGACTGCAGCGAGGTACACTGGAGGTAAGAAAAACCCCTCAGGGCTCATGTGCATGGTCTCCGTTACCTCCACCACTTACTGGACCTTTACGCCATGCTTTCTGAGCAGTGAGTCCAAGCCAGCACCCCAAAGAGGCTCCATTCGCACCCACCCCACTCCGTGTCCCCCTTTACTCTCCAGGGTCCCTGCCACAAACACCCCTCTTCCTCACACCTCCTCGACACTTGTCTTTTCATCATCTGCTGATCAAACACGACTTCTTCTGAGGTCATGGAAAAGCAGACGGCCTTGGGGGCATGTGGCTGGCAGCATAAAGCACTGGCTTCCCTCTCTGCAAGTGTGAAATGTTCTTATAGTAGTTGGGTTTTTTTTTTTTGTCTCACCTGTCAACAGCGCAGATCTAAGGGCATTCGGATAACCCTGCTGAACCACCCATTTATTCTGTTTTGGGAATTTCTTTTTCCTCCTCCTTCCCAAAGTCTGTGGATTACATAAGAGGCAGGAAGAGGTGAGCTGGAGTTTTATCTCCTTTTAATTAGCATCTATCACAAAAGCAGGGGGAGAGAGAGAAGGAGAGAGGAAATTCTGCAGTTTATGTGTTTTGATATTTGCTGTACTCCTCCAAAACACAGTGTTCAGCTGTGTGCCTTAGGATACATATCTGCTATAAATTCATTTTTTATCTAATTTGTCTGAGATCTAAGCTTCCTGTGGAGGTCTGAGATCAAAGGATCTGATTCTGTCTGATGTCGGCTCTGACACATAATGCGTGCTGACTTAGTTCTGTCTATAAACTCGCAGTGGGAGGCTGCCATTCTCCCCTGGCACCTTTACATAGTGAACTTTCATTTTGGCTGGGGAGGCTGACAGGTATAGCACTGATTGGAGCTATCGTGTAAATAATTCATGGAAAGATTTTTTTGTCAGAAAAAGGCAATCCAGCCACTTAAAGTCTTTTAGGAATAGTTGCAAGACAAAAAGATTCCGCGATATGCTCAAATCTGAACAAGGATAACAATATCTTAAGTGAATTTAATACATATGACTTGGAAATGTCTAATATTTGATTTCCCCTTATTTAAAGTGCTGTTGGTTTTGGAGAGAGAGAGAGAAGAAATCAAAGCTCCAGCCTTTTTGTTTAGTTTCTGCATTATAGAGGTTCCCCCCATAAAAAATCCCACCTTTGTAATACAATTAGGTGTTTGGAGCCTTTATTATTAATCACCACAGTAAGTCTTGCAAGGCAGAGTCTTTCTGTTTCGTAGGTGCTTATACAGTGTAAAGTCCAATGGCGGTAGGGACCCTGGTTGTTGTCCCAAAACAAGTAGCTGAGGATGCAGCTCAGGAAGAAAGTTGTGCACATAGATATGCAGTACTGCAGGGGAGAAGGGATCAAGATACTACCTTGTCTGACCTTGGTGTAACAAAAAATTTCCTCAGCTTCACATAATTCTCTCTCTCTTGAATTAAATAACTTTTGATTGAGTAACGCATGGTTAACAGAACGGCACCTGGAGGTGGAGGAACATATTGTTTCTTTCTTCTTTTTCCAATTTGTTCTGGTTGTTCATCACCTTCACCATTGAAAAGTTTTATCCTATAATAGCGTACGTTTCCTAGCTTCAATTTCAGGTATTGTACCTTATCAATCGTTATCTTGAACTCCTCGGCCACCATCACCCAGAAATCACGGTTGTATTCCTGAAGAGGTTCTCCCACTCTGCAAACAGGGTCTGCACTCCCTGCTCCTAGGTTGCTCAGATCAGCTCCTCCTTCTTCCTTTCTACCAGTTTGCCATTTTTTCCACCTTTCACAAAATTTCATTGGAATAAATGTTAGTTTTAATTCCCAATCACTGGTGGAAACACTGAATATCATCCATTTCAGTGGTAGTGCGTGGTACTACCACACAGCCCCACCTCTGAGAATTATTTCCCATATATAATTACTGCCTGAGCTCTGTCTGTTAGCTGGTATTTAATCCAGTTAATCGTGTGCTTTATTGATATCAAATAGTTTGTCTTATTTTTAAAAAATCAGGATATTTTAGATTACTATGTCATACAAATCTCAAGGCAGTATTTCATCCTTGACACTGCTCATACCCAGAAAACTTTTAGCCTCCTCCATTAATTCAAACTCATTTGAAAAGGCCTATTTTCACAGTTGAAAATGGCACCTTTGAAAATGAAAAGGGCATCAATACATATCAAGAAATAACATGAAGCTTTGGTATAGGGGATAATGACCTAATCATCTTGTTTATGTGTATAAAGAAGAAAATTGAACCTAGTGATTTATGTAATTTGCACTTTAAAACAGCCAACTACTTAATGTTAAAGCAATCTTAAGAAGGAAAACTGTTACAAACAGAAACACGTGTGACTACTGAAAATTTACCGACAACTTTCCAGTGGATTTCCAAGAGGTACAATCCTGAAATTGAAAGCTATGAGTGTACAAGTTGAAAAAAAGCAGCACTTCTTAACAGGAAAAGTGAGTATAAGCATGAAGAAATAGGGAAATTGTAGAAAATAAATGAAGACAGGGCAAAATTGTTACTAACCTTGCTAAGGGTTAAACTTCAAGGACAAACCTGAAAAATAAGGAGTTGTAACAGCACGTTTTCTGGGATCATTTGTGGTAAGAACCTGTAATACATGCTGATGAACAGACTGCAAAAGCCAGTGTTGTCCATCAACACAAGAGATGTGGACTAGAACTAGTTCTGAATATGGAACGAGTATAAAAGGTTGGGGTCTGAGCTGGTTTCATGTTATTTTCAGGGGGGAAGGGAGAGGCTGGCAAGAATTTTACAAATGTTTTTTAGCATCCAAATGAAGCAGACTGCCAATCCTGTGCTGACGTGATAGCTCACCCTGTCAACTCAGAAGCCATCTGCTGTGACACTACAAGTGATTCTGCCTCTGTGCTTGATAACTCTTTGGCTTATTAAGTTGTAAACATTTTTTGTTTCCACATGAAAAATGTATAGTATATATTTTGCTTTTTCTGCATTTTTTCAACATTTTTTAAACAGCATTGCAGGTTACAGGCTCTGCCTTGAGTAGGATTCAAATGTTGGAAATAAAAAGTTCTATGTTATATTACAGCCTGATTCATAAAGGGTTGATGTATTTTATAGACGTGTAGTATTAAAATTATTATCAGTCTTAGCAATACATAACTTATTAACCAGCTGTATTCTCTATATTTTACTATTAAGCATTTATTGAAATATTTGAAAACCATTGGAGGATGCTCTAGGAGCTGTTAGTGTATCAAACCAGCTGTTTTGGTTGATGTATATTTATTTGTGGAAACAGCTTATGGTTATTCAGTTTTAACAACTTATTTCTGTCAAACTAAAATTCGTGGCCAGTTAAAATTATTCCCCCAACAATAACTGCTTTTTCATTAACATCCTTAGCACACAGCAAAGGCATAGAAGGGTAAGGAAGAGGAAGGTAGGGTCTTACAATTATTGTAAAGCACAAACAAGTCTTGCTCTTACAGATATGGAAGGAACTGGAGCAGTGGGACATGCCACAGGACAACTGGAGGAGCTGAACATGCAGCCCTGTGAAGCCAAGTCAGTGAGAAAGATGAGCACTGTCCAACAAAAGACAGGTAACAGAGACACCTTTTCTTCATCTAGAAACAGTGACAGTCACCAACAGCCATGTGCAGGAACATCTCCTGGTGACTCTCTGGAACTTCAGCAGCCAACAGTCCCAAGGTGTTCCAGCCAGAAGGATGTCCCCCAGCCTTCAGCTGGTTACGAGGAAAGAGAAGTCCAAAAGGATGCCCAAACCTCAGAATGATGTTGGAGAGCATGTTGATGTGGTAGCAGCAGAGGTGTAACAGAAGTGATGTGAGGTGATGGACCACCGACAAAGCAAGCTTTGCCTGGCTTGTGGTCAACGCAAAGCTGAGTCTTTTGTCTCTGTGATTAGAGCAAAACGTATACGTATTAGCATGGGGAACCAGGCTGCCACGCTGCACACGTACAAATGAACCTGTTACCTGGATCTGTACCCAACTGGGAGACTCTGGCCACGTCTATGATGTTGAACTTTCTTAGTTCCCAAAACAGGGTGGGTGCATCCAAACTGCCTGTTGAGAGTAGCTCTTCTGACACCTCTAAAACTCTCTCCAAGGGTTGTTTGGGGAGTGCTAGCTGGCTAGCTAGGTCAGCTTTGAGATTACATTCAGAAGCGTTCAGGGATTAACCTAAAAATTCAACAGTGCAGATGATCGGATTTCTGACACTTCAATATATGAACACTGATAGTCTTAGCGGCTAGAGCAATGCCGATTGGTATGTATGCATATATACAAATATATAGGAATTTTCCCATTTCTTCCAATCATGCCTTTAGTTTCATTCAAAGAACCTTAGTACGTGCATAAATCTTTTCCTTTTTCTGAGGAAAAACTAACATGTATTCAACTTCCATTCCATTGTGACTTGAGTAGGTGCTTCCATTCCTCCCCAGTTAAATCTGTGTTTTTGTTTTTTTTTTTCTTTAATTAAAGTATTTTGCTAAGTTAAATCTTCATCATGTCATTGTTTTCTAACACCCTTAAATCACCAGCTTGTTATGAACACTGCTCTTTATGAATGATAATAATAATGCTGATGTTCTTCGGTTGCTCAGAGAATTCCTCTGTGCTTTGCTTTACTGAGCTGGAAGATGAGGGACATTATTATGCCCTCTCTGTACCATAAAATTCTTGGTTGCAAAGTAGCCTGGTGGCACAAGATAAAATTTATACTCTTCTGCAGAAAAAATACTTAAGCAGGAAAACGAGGTTTCTGCCCAGATCAGCAGTGGAAGAGAAGGTAAAAAACCTTGATTTGAAAAAAAAACAAAACCAAAAGAGCAACAAAACAGTTCACTTCAAGCTGAAGGAGCTAAGGTGCAGATGCTGGTCAGTGAGCTACACAGTTCTCTAGGCTCAAAAATAGATTCGCCAGCATTGGCTCCTGCACTTTATGCTGTTTATAAACATCATTTACTGGTGAAATCAGACTGATTCCGTGGTGAGCTAGGCTTTGGCTGACTGCACAGGAGCTTTTGGGGCTTAAGACATTTGAAGATGAGGGCCTTATATTATTAAGTGCAATAGATCAGCCTTTCGGACCTCTTCCGTGTTATGGAAAAGCAATTTCTTACAGTATTTTCTGCAGAGGTCATAGTATTCTTTTATGTGAGTCAACATGGTAGATCCCTAAGCCTCATGATTCCGGGTCCAAATAAGAAGATATACATTGCAGAGACATCAGGTTTGGTGAAATGATTTGAAGACCCTTCCTTTCCTCCACAGCTGATGCCCAGTTTTAGATGCTTTCACGTGGTAGGTGATCCATTCCTCCCTGCAGATATACGATTCCTCCATCCTCTGAACTCCACTCCCCTTCAGTAGTTTTATTCCTAGTAAGTGACTCTATCATATCCAAGCAGTGTGAAAGCAAATAACATATAATTACAAATGTCAGAATATATGCAAATAATATTCAAATAACATTGAATAGAAATGTTTTGCAAAAATTATACAACGGAGCCTTCTTTTGGGGCAAAATATCAGACATACTGGAAACAGTTAAGGGCTTTAATTAATCCTTTAATTCATAATCCTTGCATTTATCCGTACTTTGTTTACAGAATAAATAGTGTCTTGCATGTCTAGACCTCTAGTGGAATAAGCAGGGCTAAAAAACCTTTAACTGCAGCATTCTCGATCTTGATTTCCCACACTGCTATGCATTAACTGAGTTAATGGTGGAGCACGGGAAAGAAGTGGGGAAAAAGGG
>VYZW01048835.1:5851-18410 GCA_013401315.1 Balaeniceps rex | reverse complement strand
ACGGCGGTGCTGCCGTTGCTCTGCCCCCCACCCGGGCAGCGGCCGCCCCCGTTGCCGTGGTGACCGCAGCCTCGTTTCCTCGAGCGGCTGCTGGGCGGCGGGCGCCGGGCCGGTCCCGTCCTGGAGCTGCCCGGTCCCGGAGCTGCCCTCGCCGCTCCGCGGGGACCCCGCCGAGCCCGCGGCCTGGGTGGGAAGGAGCGCCCGGGGGGGCTGCGGGCAGGCCTCGGCCTCCGGCTGGAGGGGGCTGGGGAGCGGCGGGCTGGGCCTGCCCTGCCCTGCCGGCGCACCTGGGTCGTGCGTTGTCGCTGCGTTCACCTCTTGCTGCGGTGGTGGTGGTGCGGCACGGCTGGCTGTACACGTCTTAATGACATACTTCTAGTTCCTTCCCTGCTGCTAAGGCAGTAGGTTTTTTGGGGCAGGCCGGGGTGAAGGCCCGGTGCTGTGGAAGGATGTGTGCGCAGTGGTGTGCGAGGTTCCTCTCGGCTGGGAAGGGGAGCAGCCTCAGGAACTGCCCTCCGGTGCCCATAAATCAGCCGTGCTGAGTAGGGGAGCTGTGTGCCAAAGGGCAGCTCTCCTCTTAGGGGTGAACTGCATTTGAACAGCAGGTGATGCAGCCCTTTCCCCCTTTCCTCCCACCCAGCTGTGCAGCAAGTCCTGAGCTGTGGCAGTTTGCAGCCATGTGTTTTAAATCATTGTCTTCAAGTGTTGACTGTGAGTTAGTAATTCAGTAGTTGCTCTGCAGTTGGCCCAAGTCCGTGTGCAGTTGAGATGGAGTGCATAGCAGAAATGGTAACTTCAGTGATCCTCCTGTACTCCTAGTCTGAGATCCAGATCCCAGATAAGAGTTTCAGGTGACCCATATATGTTTTTAGCTGGTTGTTAGAAATGTTGGTGATGTATTCCTTGCAACACAACGGGTGTCTCATAGGCTTAGCTGCAATGGTCTCCTAGGAAGTAGGCAATGCTCTTTCGGATCCCTTTAGGTTGAGGAAGGAGGTGATCATAGTGCTCTCTCAGCCTGGGCAAGTGCTTTAACCAGTTGTCTGCTGTGAAGTGGCTGCGATGGCTGGTCTTGATGTCGTCAGTATGTATTAGGCCCCTCAGGGCTAGGGGTGTAGCAAGATAATTCATTTTGCAAGCAGCTGTGCTGGCTGAAGATGCAACTCTCCCCCAGTGATTTGCTGCCTTTCTTCTGCCAGAGTTACCGCCCCCACAGCTGTTGAGTTAATGTTGGATAAGTGAGCAGCTGGGTGAACTGTACTAATTTTGCCTGAAGCACACTAGGGAGGATTCGTATGATCTCTCTTGCTGGCAGAGGTTTGGACTTGGTTATCTGTGGCACATAGATGATGACAGCATTATATGGCAATAATACATTCACCTAACACGGTGATGTTTGAAAGAAGATACCTGTCTGTTGCTTTAGGCATTGGGACAACTTTCTTGGGAGTATGTGGTGTCTCTGGGATTAAGGTGGGTAGATAGACTGACCTGAGCATTTAGGTGGTGATATCTCTGCATCTGTTCACAGCAGTGCTAGATGCCCGAGTAACCTCTTCTGGTGAAAGCGTAGGTGTGGGCAGTGCGTTTGGCTCTCGTGTCTGAGCATCTCACTTGCATCCTAAATGTATAGGGCTAGGTTCAAAGACAGGCCTGCTCAGCTGGCTGAACAATGTATTGAAAAACAACCCTGGAAAAAGAAATCCAATTCTAGTACTTAAACTATTGCTAAATAGCACGATAACTAAATTACCACCTATTTTTGATTGTAAGCTTTCTGGGCAGGGGAGCATCACAGTTACTGGCCATCTCATGCCTCTTACTGCTTGCACCAAGGTGTGTTGTTTTGGTTCCTCCCCCCCAAGAGTCTTTGCAAAGCAGTAACAAAGTAAGTGTAAATAGCAGATTTGCTTAATATAACTCTTAGAGTGCTTGAGGTTTCAGGAAATCCAGCCATCTTAATTTTCTCGTGCATGGTATTTTTGTGCTTCATTTTGTAAGTCAACATCTAAAACTTGATTGGTTTCCTTAAATTATAGGTTATAAAGTAATTGATGTTACACTTGTCTTGTGCTTTTATATCAATGGAATTTAAAAAATAACTTCTCCCATTAAGAGAATTAGCCATTTCAGTGATTCAGGGTTTCCACTGAGTTCTGTGCATTTGGGGAGTTTTGTATGTATTTTCTAGCCCTACCAGTAGGCAAATTCATTTCTGTCTTTCCGCAGATGAAGTGAAAATTTTACAACTAGCAGTGGGTTGAATAGTGATAGCTGTCATTTCTAATCTCTAGTCAGCTTTCTAGGGCATATTGGACATAGTAATTTCTTAGAGATTTTGGAGCATTTCTTAATCTTGCAGGTTTTTTGGAGGTATACCCTTCTCTGATGTACGTGGTTTGTTGGAGTATCATGCAGAGACTATGTCAGCCTTCCGGGAGCTCAGATTTGATGGTAATATCAGTTTCAGTTCTCAAGGAAAATGGTTTTCTTCTTCAGTAATTGCATTCTTAGAGAGAAACTTGGTAGTTCTGCAGTTGCTTTATCTGTAAGGTTTGTAGTTCGCTGGAGAATTTTCCTAGATGGCACATGTGGCTGCACAGGTGAGCTGAAACTAGGAGCAGCTTGGTTATCTGTGACAGATTTCCTCTGATGTCTTCCACCGTTGCAATAGGATAGATTACCTGCAACATCATCAGTGTGGCGGCTGGTATCTTTGCCTCTACCTAGTCATCCCCAAGGTAGGAGTTTCAAGCCATTGGCGGCTGTCTAGAGGCAGGTGGAAAGTATGAAAGGATCTAGTTATGAACAAGCCCTCATACTAACCTACCTCACTGAAAGTGGTGGAGTCAAGTCACAGCACTGTCTTTCCAGGAAAAGTTTACTTAGTATTTCTGCCCTGTGATTATTTCAAAGAGAACTTTGGGAAGAGCTATCGTAGTGCCACTGGTGGGCAAAATGAGATCTTTAGATGTATTCAAACAAAACCACTGTTAGCAAGCTTCCCTTAAACTGATCTTGAACTTCTTGTTAATGAACCTTGTGCCATTTGATGCCTAAAGGTAAAACACCTGAACCCTGCAGGAGACTAGTTGGCCATTTAAAGGTTTTTGATAGCAAAAGCACTTAGTGTGCAGTGAGCTCTCTTCCCATGGAAAGAATAGAGGTGGGACACTTGACAGTGGTCCGAGGAAAGCTGACTTTAATACTGTGTCACTTCTTGGTGCTGGGTCCCAAGGTCTTGAATTAAGAAGGATGAAAAAGGTGGCAAGTTAGAGGTAATCTTGGTGGGGCCCAACCTAAACAAAAAAGAAAAGCAGCGACTTTTTCAGTTCACACACATGGGCAGTAATTCTACCAGTTTAGTGACTTGTTTGAGTAGAAGACAGAATCACAGAATCATTTGGTTGGAAAAGACCTTTAAGATCGAGTCCAACCGTACCTGTCTACTACTAAACCACGTCCCTAAGCGCCTCGTCTACCCGTCTTTTAAATACCTCTAGGGATGGTGACTCGACCACTTCCCTGGGCAGCCTGTTCCAATATTTGACAACCCTCCCCGTGAAGAAGTTTTTCCTAATATCCAATCTAAACCTCCCCGACGCAACTTGAGGCCATTGCCTCTCGTCCTGTCACTTGCTACTTGGGAGAAGACAAGTTAAAACAGACCAAAGATAGAGCTCAGGGGAAAGCAGAGAAAGATGACTATGACACAAAGCCATAATAGCTTTGTAGGGTACAGTAACGAAGCAAAAAACCTAGTCTCCTTTATAGTTGTTTCCCCAGGCTCAGATACCTCTTAATTCTCAGTGCTGGGAGTAAACGTCCTCTACGGTGATGCTGTCTGTGATCAGGCTAATTGATAGTGTTTCTGTCATTGCAAATGGTAAACAGTAAAAATATTTTTGCAACAACACTCGATCATAAGAAAATCTGATATTAATGTGACAATATTGTACATTCTTTGAGTACTTTACAAAAAAAAAAATCATACTTTTTTGGAATATCTTTTTTTTTTGAAAGGTTTGCTCTCCAACTTCAGGTGGACCAAGATACTTTCATCAGTGAAGCCACTTCAGTCTGTTTTACAGAATTCAATGCATCAGATATATTTTTTTAATAAGAAAAAGAAAAGCATTGTATTACTTCTGTGATGTATGTCTAGGAACAAATTTGCTAATGTTTATCTTGAGCAAATTCTTGTTGCTTCTTTTCCAGAAATGTTTTATTTGTTGAAGGGAAGAAAATTAGGTTAGAAAAACACGTTTGGATGGAATATAACAATGTGCATGATTGTATTAACATCCAGTTTGGTATTTGAATTACTAAAAAGTGTGGCTTGGTACAGTCCTTGAATATGATTGTAACAATCCTGCATGCGAGGGTTCCATGTTCTAAAAAAGTTTTAATTGGCATTGTTTTCCTTGTTCCCTTGTTTTTCTTTTCATGAGAAGCAAAAATGGGCTAACTTCATGATTTGAGTGGGACATCGTAAGCAGAAGAGCACAAGATAATGTGGTTTGTTAATGTCAGCCTTCAGCTTATGTCTGTGGTCACACTTAAAAATGCCGTTCTTGGTTTCTCTGCCTTCTGTTCTTCTTTTCACTCTAATCTCTCTTCTGCCTTATACCTCTAGAGTTTCCAGTCTCTGTTTTGGGTCTCCTTCCTTCCACAATAGGCCAGTTCTGGACTTTCCCGCTTCACATTTCCCTAACTGACTAGTTTTGTTCATTTATGTATTAAAAATAAGGAGTGATTTCATGTTAGCTTTCTAGGGTTTTAATAAAACTTATATTTACTTTTTTTTTCAAGCTGGTCTCCTTGTGGAAGAAGTGCTAATGAAACCTGTTAATGTCTAAAGCACGTGGATTTTTCTTGTGCTACATTCAGCCTTTCTCTAAACATTTTTTTGACATTTGGTTTTCATTATGCACTCTTCTGCTATTGACTTTGTCATTTCAGAACTGACTTCAGTCATGAATAGAAACTAGAAAGGAGTTTTACTCTGGGATCTGGCATGTAATGGAGACAGAGCTACTTGTGTACAATGAGATTTGTGCATGCCTTTCCTTATGATGGTCTTTTCTACTAGTGAGTAGATGTTCCCTCCCCCCCCCCTTAATTGGTCTGCAACTTGCTCAGTCTTCCATGGCAAAGCCAAGACTTTTGCACTGGGAAGGAGACGCAAGCCTGAGACATGAGCTCTCTTTCTTCTCTGAGGAAAAGAATTAGTCTGCCTTTAATATCATTAAGGCCTCTAGAGCCATAAAGCAGCAAGTAGTCCTGGAGGACTGGTGACTGCTTTCCATTTCCTGTTTCTCCAAGGTGATTGGAAGCCTTTGGAGAAAGACTAATCCCCTCTATTTTGCTCGTAGATGTGAGGAAAGTCAACATGGTCTTTCTTTGTGGGCAGGGCACTGGGTACTATCATGTTAGCCCTTGTTAATCCTGTGTGTCTAAGTGATTTGATATTGTATGCATTCTCAGTAATTTATGTACAGAAATGTGCTTGGATAAGTTTATTGCTCTCTTTCAATTAATTTGATACTTAAAAAGTGTATGATGCACTTAATTAATACTGCTTGCGCTTTAGTCGTGGAAACAGTAAAAGTAATGAAAAGTAGAAATAACCAGTGCAGCCATGTGCAGTATGTTTTAATTTTGTTTGAATCTCCTCAGTCAATGATGGGGAAGAGCTAGAAAATGGGTGATTGAGGATTTAAGTGATTGTTCTTGTCTGTGATCATTTGGACATTGGGCCAATTATTGGTGGAGATGGTTGGGTAGGGGAAGCATGGCTGAACAAGATAAATGATTTGGAAATAATTTTGATAGAACTTGATAGGACTGATAAAACAGGAGGAATGGAAGGTAAGAAGTCTTGTTCATGTTTGATAAGATCTCTTACAGGTTGTAAAGGCTGGAGTAATTGCATGGCAGACTTTTTTTTTTTGAGGAACATGAAGAAAATATGGGAAATGTCATACTGAAGTTCTGCAACTCAAGAGTAAAGGCTTTGATTTAGAGCTTGTTTTTACAAAATTCTACAGTGTAGACAAAAATAACTGGCTATGTTAACCTCTGCTTCTGAGTGATGCCCGAATTCCCCTTGTAAAAAAATCAGTGTGCGCATCCTGGTATAATAGTTGTATAGATGTAAAGATGTGGGCTTGCATGTACACTTTCACATGAACCGTAAATGTTTTCTTTTTCAAAACTGTCCTAATTGTTTCTTCAAACTGAAGAAAGGAGTTATGTTAAGTATTAAGCTAAAATAAATTCTTGGCTGAACAGTGTGTGGGATTCAGTAGAGTCATGGATGCATAATTGTACGGATTTATTTATATTTAAACAGTTTCCTGAATTCAGATTGTGCCTTCTTGCTTGTGTAAATACTGAACCACTCCCACCCCCCATAATTTCACAATAACTCTAGAAGCTGTGAATCCTTGTGCTCTAGTTGGCTACTGACTTTTAGTAGCCAGTCATATGGTATAGATTTGCAAAGCTGACGCAAAATGGAGCAATTCATCTCCTCCATAATACAGGCTGCTGAAAGCATATCGCCCTGAAGCTCTGCTCATTGCACTGTAACCCCGCTGAGTACCAAGACAAGTTCAAGGTTTTGGTTTTGGTCTTAGACTTTACAATGCATGATGGCGATGGCCCAAGCTGCCTGAGGGAACACCTTCTGCAGTCACGGCTACTCATGACAGCTGCATTCCACTGGAACAATGGCATTGTTGGCGAAATGAGGAATGAATGGGAGAGACAAACTGCTTCTGCAGCTAGCCCACAACTGAGGGATTCATTCCTGGAACACATCAGAGTGACTATAAACCTCCCTGTCCTCGGAATTAAGCGTAAAATTCACTTGCTTCAATCTCGACTTTCCACAATGACTGGGGGAAAAAAAATCCCTAGGGCGTAGACAGGAATGATCTCAGTTTCTTTTTAAAAAGCCCAAATAACAATGTATATAAAAGTACAGAAAAACTAGTGTAAATTTTGTCCACTATTCCTGTGCACGTTTTAGTAGTCTTTCTCATGACTCCTGTCCTCAGAACTTTCACTCTGCTGGCCAGCAGTAAAAATGCTGTGTAGGCTTGTTTTTTGGGTGAGGAAAAATCCCAGTCGAAGAGGAGACAATAGAAAGCGGAAAAGCAACACAGAAGAATGTTTCTAAAAATTTTAGCTTCATTTTTTCTGCTTGCCTCTGCACATCTATTCTTAATATACTTTTTATTTACAGATGTGTTATTGATTGTTGAAATGCAACAGTAAAATTTATTAACTGTTGCAGGAGTGTTGCAACTGTTGGGACAAGAACCTCACTTGTCTGTTGTAGCTTGTGTTTGAATGAGAGTAAGGAGATGAAATAGCAGGGAGAAAATACCCGCTACAGGGTTTTTTTTCCAGAAAAGCATTGGACAATGTTGATGGCTCATCTGGCTGTTGTAGTCCTTTTGCTTGATAGTTAAATTTTGGGCCTGAGCCTAAAGAAACTAGATCTGTTCTGAAATAGCTAACAAATGGCTCAGTCTTCAAAAGCGTAAGTCCACCAAATCATGGATGTCATTAGAGGGTGACTAGAGACCGAGTGTCTGCGGTGCCAAAGGAAGCTGGTGGGTGTCAGGTTCAGAACAAGAGGAGGTGGTTCTTTGCACAGTGTGTCGCTAATCTCTGAAATTCCTCACCCGAGGATATGACAAGTACTCAAGTTTGCCTGGGTCCAAGGAGACAGCTGCATGGAAAAGCAAGTCATTGAGAGTTAGTAGCTATAAAGACACAGCGTGCAGACTCAGGAGTGGTTGAAAGTGGAAAGTCTTCCAGGGTTGTGTTCTGACGCTGTTGCCTAAACATCTTTTTTTAGTCAATGTTGCACAGAATGCTTGGTTAGGGGGATCACTGATCTGACACAGTGCAGCTGTCTCTATATTTTTATGTTTAAAAGCAGTCTGAGGAGAATGGAGGGAATGACAAAGCTTGCAGAGAAATCAAAACTAAAGCTGGCTGTAAAGCAGTACAGAAGATCTTGCAATTCTGCGTGACTGAGTGAGAAAATGGCAGATGAAATTCAGAATTGATAAATGCAAAATAATGCACATGGAGAAGCCCAGCTAATTATACATACACAGTGATGGGCTCTAAATTACCTATTATCACTCAGGAAGGATCCTGGACTCATTGTGAATAGTTCTGTGAAAATGTCAGCTCAATACTCAATGGAGGTCAAAAAGGCAAGCAGAACAATGTTAGGAAGGGGTAGAAAGAGCAAAAAGAAAAAGAAAAACCCATCAGGCTGTTATATGAATCCGTGGAGATCTTGAAAACTGCATGCATTTTGGGCGACCTTATCAAAAGGAAGATAGAGTAGAATTTGGGAAAAACCTGAGCAAAGGAATAAGGATCATTGGAATGGCTTTCATAGAAGGACAGAAAAGTTTTTCACCTTAAATAATAGATTTTAGGGGAGAGGGATTGAATATGATAGCGCTCTGCAGAGGGATAAATGGTGGACAGGAGGACATGGAGCAAATAATTCCTTTCTCAGTAATAAACCATAAAGGAAAATGAAGCCTTCAGGATGCAAGCTTAAAAACAAGCAAGAGGAGGTGCTGCTAAAGAAAAAAAAAAAACCCAGGCAAATAATTTCATTGTGGCATTTGTTGCTGCAGGTGGTTTGAAGAAATAGGTTAAAGCAGTGATTGACAAATTAGCAGGACAAAGTTCCACCAAGGATTACTAAACACAAAGGTGGTGATGCTGCCTCTGGTTCAGAAAGACCTTAAACTGCCTGTGGCCAAAGGGGGACGGTGCTATGCTTTTCCCAAAGTAGTCAGCGTGGGCCACTGTTGGGGGCGGGATAGCAGAGTCGGCGAACTTACGGCCTGATGTGGGGAGTGTGCCTTACGTTCTCAACCCTGACGTTGGGAGTAGTCGCTGTGATGCTCTGCAGTGTGGGTTGTAGCGGACGAAACGTCTTGTTCGCAGGACATGGTGTGTGCATGTAACAGTTGAGAAAAGGAAGGCTTTGTTCCTGAATATAAAAAGATGGAAATAATTGAAAGTCAGTGTAAAAAACACATACAGAAAACCATGGTCTCTTGCCTGTCACACGTTGATTTGATGGGTGATTATAATATCAGAATGTTTATAAGTCTTCAGTAGGCTAGAGGAAGATGATCTGTGGGGTGGTCTGAGGGCACATAGTCTCAGGTGCACCTTACTAATATCAAAGAACATTTTTCGTTTTCTAATTCCTCACTGAAAAGCCTCTTTTTTTCCCTGAGTTTGTCTTAGTGATATATTTTTTAACCAGGTACCAATTTCTCTGAGACATTTAGAGACATGGGAGATGGTGCTGTCTAAATTCGAGGTAGTGAAGATCAGAAATTGGGTATTGCCTGTGTTTTGGTGATACTGTAGCCAAAGCGCTTTCACTAGTTCTCCCAGTCACTTTATAGAAGCCACTTCTGTCTGTGGAAGAGCAGCTGGTCGTAACAGCCATGAGAGTGGGTCCTGGGGTGGAGAGTACTTATTTTCATCCCTGAAGCCTTTAAAAAGCATGACAGGAATGAAGAAGTTGTTTTTACTGAACTTTCTGTATTTGTTAACTTTATGGACTCAGGGAAAAACATAACAACGAAGACAGTCTTATGAATACATATACGTACAGTAGGTTAGATGCATTTGCTGGACCACAGTCTAATAATAAAAAGAGAAAATTAAACTTATAAAGTTATTGTTTATTACCTCTTCAAGACCGAATTGCTCACACTGGAAGTGAAAGAAAATTCTACTCTTTCCAATGTTTGTTTGGGGTTTTTTTTTGGTTGTGTTTTTTTTTTTTTTAAATAACAACCTGTACAAAGCAAGTGAGGTAATGCTGAAATATGTGTTTTCCAGCACCAGTGTGCTCAGCAGGTGATAGAAAATATCAAGAAGTCGTCCCCATGGAAAATATCTCCTGAATCAGGTTGAAGGCAATAATAGAGATTCTGTGGTTAAAACTTCTGCCTATGACAAAGTTCTGAGTATCGGTGTTCCAACTGCAGTCTTCAAAGAAAGCACAATAATTAGGTAACTAGGGGAATAGTCTGTACAAGGAACAAAGATGCTCCATGCAAGTATACCACTTTTACAATTAATGAACAATGCTAAGTCGTTTTTAACTCTTAAAAATACAAAAAAATCTGGTATATGTGTGCTGGTTTGAGTAATTTCTTCAAGTTACGGGATGGAATTTACTTTTGTTGTACACATAGTGTTACTCTTATCTCCTGTAGCTAGGTCTTTGCTGAGGGCTTTAAGTTTTCATTTTATAGTTAGACAAGTGATTTTCAACCTTTCAGTTTGAAGGCCCAGAAAAATGTGCAGTCATGGAAGGAATACCTGTTAGAGCAAATTTAAGCATGTGAGAGTTGTCTTTGTGGTTTTATGGTCCCTGAGTCCACCAATGCTTTGGGGGTCTCCAGAATTTGAAACAACTTATTTACACTCTTTAAACGATGTATATAAAATAAATAAACAAAAACCCCAAACCCGTTCTCTGCATGGAAGGTAACAATTTATCCCAAGTATGTTGCTGGCTTTGCCAATAGCTTGCTCTGCACATTTATTCATGCATCGACTGGAGTTTTTCTTTCAAGAAAGTGGCTAGCATATATTTGATCAAATTTAATTATGCTGGACCAATAGAATCCATTTAAGTGTTCCTGCCTGCAATGCTAAGGAAGTTATGAGCTGGTAAGAAAGCTGGTGTTCTGTTCAAATATTACTCCATGAGTCACCAGTTCTTCATTATTAAAACAGATGAACTATCCCTGTCTTTTTTTTTTTTTCTCTTTCTTTCTTACTTTTCTTTTCTTTTTGTTCTTTTAAGAATTTAGTCAATTCTCTTCTACTAGTAGCTTTTACTGGTTTGGTTGGTAGGGAGGTGGGACGTACTGATCTTTGTCTCCTAGGATTCCTCTTCAAGCCATTAAACATTTTATGTTTAGTATCTCTCATTTCCAGAAGCTGAAACGGATTGAAGTGATAGGTTACATGACAGACATGATAGTTTTGTGATTTGGGGAAAAGTTCCTTTACATTTTTGGTTTTGACCTGACCTGTTATAATACAGGATTCAGCTGATTATTATCCTGAATACAGGATTCCAGGTTTCTGTTCTAGCATTCAAATTTCTCTGGCCTTATGAACAGCTTCATCCCTGATAACAATGACTTCTGACAACAGCTGTATTGCATTGTAGTTAAAATAGTGTAAAAAAACCCCACATCCCAAACCAACAAACAAATCCAAAGGTAGGGAGCTTGTGAGAGAAGACCCAGGTCCCTTTTCATAGAGCTCATTCTAGTAGTCAGCCTGTCAATGAAGGAGAATGCTTATTAACCTCACGACGTTCTATACTTGTCTGTAAAATGGATTTCTTTAATAAAAATTGCCTTTGCTGATCCTTCACATGCAACTCAACCACTCTTTTTTTTGAAAATGTGAAACACAAAGGGCTATGAAGTTGCAGAGTCCTTTCTACAGGGGCAAAGGATCAAAGATGCAACACGTGCACTTGGATACGGGCACTTGGCATCCATGTTTCTTACACTTTCTCTCTCTTTGGTCTGCTTGCTCCTTTATGTTTTTTCCAATTCTGAGTGGTAATCAAGAGGGCAGGAAGGTGGAGGAGGAATGTGCTCAGCAGAATTGGTTTTCCCTGATACTCTCCTAAACAGGACCTCTGGAAGAGGAACCTTCTGTTTCAGGACTCTGATGCATCAGTAGTGTGATGTCCTGCCTATGCGTTTGGAGGATACCTGTTTGGCTTTATGATTTCTGCAGGGAGCTTTTGTATGGAAACAACTTGCCCAGTGAAGTAGTATCTCTCACCGTGTATAAAACTAAACTGGGCCAAATAGAGAAATTTTGCCAGCTAGGTGGAGCTCCCCCACTAAGTTTATTTTTGTCTTGATTTTGTACAGCCTTAGGCACTACCACTGAATCTGTAAGTTCATTTAATAGATGGGCAATTTGCAAAGAAAACTAAAATCAGAATGTAGGAGAAGCTTTCTCCTCCATGGACTTTGCCACAGGTGGAGGCGAGCACACAGTAAGCCAGGGTTGTATGGATCTGCGCTGTTGTTGAGGCTGTATCTCTCCATGGTGTTTTCATCAGTGCAAACCTGGAAGTGCTGGCAGCACTTTAAGTAGTTTTCTTCCTGGGTAATAGAATTTAAAAAATACCTCGCGATGACTCAAGCATGGCCCATGGGTTACTGTAAGATAAACTTACCACTTAGTTGTAATAAACACCTGTTCATAGCAAAACTTATTCGTCCCCCTTCCCTTAAAGAGCGATTTTCTAAGCCTGGCATCCTTTGTTTCCATACTTTCTGGGTCTCTAGAGAGCACCGTATCAAGTGATTTCTGTCTATGTGTGACAAGGGTGAGCCTTCCCACTGCAGCCTGAGATGTGAGGATCAGATGAGATTCATCATGCATTTTTATGCTGTCTCCACAGTAAAGAATCTGCAGGACATTTTAGGCATTGATGCAACAA
>VYZW01048834.1:92460-106460 GCA_013401315.1 Balaeniceps rex | reverse complement strand
CCGCTGCCCCGCCCGGCCGGCTGAGCGAGCGGGGCGGGCCGGGGGACGGCCGGCCGGCCCGGAGAGCCCGGCGTGGCCCCTGACGGTCGGCTGCGCTCGGGCGTGCGGGCGGCTGCTTCTGCTGACAGGCCCCGGGCGCTCCCGGGGGGAACGGGGCAGCCCCAGCCCCTCGCTGGCTGCTCCGGGAGCGCAGCCCTCCGCGGGTGGAAAAAATGGTGAGGGAAAGTATAATTTAAGGAAAAGATGCTGTTGCGTCAGGAATTAAGGGGAAAACATGAGTAAGGAAACAATACTGCAGTGAAAAATACCATGTTACTCCACTAATATCCTGCTTTGATAGGACCAACACTGCCTTCAGTTTTGGTCACTTCGTCCTTAAATGGGAATGGACACTTGGAAGAAAGTGAGCGGGAAATTGTAGATGTATCTACAGGTGCCTTTAAAGGAAAAGATTTACAATATTTACCTGAGAGAGGGGGCAAGTGATGCCAGGAACAACGGAAAATGAAGGGTGCGTTCACATGGCTGCCGGCGCTGGGCTCTTGGGCTCGGTGTGTCGGAGGAGCAGGCCACGCGTGGCTGCAAGGGCAGCAGTAGCTGCGGCACGATGGAAGCTACAGGAGCAGAGACATGGGGAAACCCGGCCTCCTCCTGACCCAGCTACCTGAGAAGAAGAGATGGGTGAGCCTCGAGGCCGCCTGCCATAGCAGCTGGGGTTCTTCTGCACCCTCCCCGGTTCTGCAAAGGGAAAATTATAGGACCAGATGCTTCCCAGAGCCCTGGGGCTGGGCTGCTTCATCTGCAGGATACGTCCGTGTGCATTAAATACCACAGAGCGTGCAGTGCCTGATTGCCGGGAATGCTGTCTCCTCCGCAAAGCCCAGCCTTGGCTAGGGGAGAGCTGCAGAAGTTGGGAAGTGCAGGTTTATTTCTGCCACGTCATAGACCTTGGTCATCGCTAAGATTTAGAAGTAACTAGAGCAGTGGAAACCTTAATAACATCCTAACTGAATAACACTAATAGAAAAGTCCAATAAACTGCCAGCACAATAGAGTGAAGTTAAAGGCCTGAAATAGGCAGACTACCCTTTACACAAGCGGTTCTTGATGTGTCTCAAAGCATGCTGAAAGGAGAGACAACATAGCCTCCGAGACTTGAATGCCTATGTGTGGTTCTTACGTTAATTTATGCTTGGAAATGTCCTTTTCTCGCTTTCATAAAAGTTACTAAGGAAAAAACATTCTGATATGACTATTTGCTGCAGGCATGCTGTATACATCTTCATTCTAGTTTTAGTAGGCTGTTCTGAGTAGCGACGATTTTGGCACTGCTACGTGTGCAGGTGTTTACCCCCATGCTGATGACATACTGAAGCTGATCCAAGATGATCCCACTAGACGGTGCACTAATGAGAGTATAATGCATGTCCCTTCTGAATTAAGGCCTCGCCTTGATTTTTATCTCCCAAGTGTTTGTCATGTAAATTCTGTTGATTGAGCCCGGTCACTCTTGCTTTATAAAGCTTCAGCTGAGCTCACTGTCAGGTTTTCTCCAGAAAACAAGACATCTTTTGCTATCTGATTTCAAATACGTACCTCCAATTAAAAATATTGAGAAGCGGCCCTTTGTCAGTGAGAATACTTTATCTAGAGATCACCGCTTGGTTACTTTTTTTTGTAGATTGGAGGTAATACACAGTGATCACTCACCAATGTTCATTCTCATGCTACAGAAAAGAGGTATCCAAATACTTTCCTAGTGATGCTGGATGTTTATGAACAAAATGCTGGTGCTCACCTGCTGTTAGCTCACTTTTTATTGTTCAATAACTAACAATCTTTGTGATATGATGCTTTAAAGTAACCAGTTGCAGCAAAGATAGTGCAGCCTGGGAGGAAAAGCTGGATCATAAAAAAACTTTTCATTGAAATGTTGTCCATACTATGAAAATATTTAAATGGCCTCTTTAATATAATCGTATAAAATAATTATGAAGAAACAGTTAAGAGACCAGCCAGAAAGTCCTATTTATTGATCAAATACTGCTAAGAGCATGGTACGTCCTCAGAAGATTTTTGTTGACTCATAGAAAAGCCATTGGCTGGGAGAAGGTGCTCTGTTTCACCCTTTTAGATAAAACGGAGGATTCCTTCAGTTTCTGCATGCTTTCCTTTGCTAGCAAATAAGAATGTTTTCAGTAGTGCGTAACCCATGGACAGGAGTCGTAATGAAGGCATCTCTAAGTGTTATCGTCAGGGATGCTGAAGAGGAGTGCTGCTACACAATTCTGTCTCTAAGGTCATTTAACTGGCTTATTTCTAGAGCTCCCACACCAGTGTTACCCAGGGTTTGAGTTTGGAATCATACATTCACCTACTTGTGGACCTTTCCTGTTGCTTTTGGAGCATGATCAGATTTTGATTGATTAAATGAAATGCAGGAAGGCTCTGGGGAAAGAAAGGGGAAAATGTTGAGACCCTGCTACTCATAGGTACAGCGTACCGTGGAGGATGCTCTGAATATTCACTAACTGAAGATCAGAGTATACACCATTTATATTCCTGTTGATGTATGTAAAACTGAGCTGAAAGGGATGTCACCTCAAACACATGCTGTTTGAGGATCTGTGCTCAGTATGATATCTGATGTTTGAAAGAATTGGAAATTAAACCAAAACCAGCATAGTGTGATTTTGAAAGGGCACGCCTTCCTCCTAGCCCAGTATTCTGATCTGCCCCACCTTCCTGACTCTCTATTTCTGCCTCCCACCTCCTGCTCCTGCCCTGGCACCGAACCAGCAGGCAGGTGGGCACAGCAGGGTGGGTGGTACGAGCACCAGGGCCGCCTGGATGCAGAAACAAGGCACTCACTCCCGTGCAGTTCCCCATGCCTGCAGGATGCATGATGAAATGAGGGGGAAGCAGCCCAACCCTGGCCTCGTATCCTGATGAGCGTCCTCCTTCCAAGGCGTGAGAGGTGCCTAAGCAGTGCGTAATTTGCCTTATGGGCAAATTTCATTCTCTGCTATTGCATTTCACTTGCGCACCTCTGACTTTAGATAGCAAGAGCAATGCTGCCAGTATTTGGTACCGATGGCAAACCGCCTGGCAGAGCTTCCCAGGTGGTTGTTACTGATGCATTCCACCAGCTGGAAGAATTCCTGTTATTGTTGTCGTCATCTCCAATGCTAATTTAATTAAAATAGTCGCTGCAGAACCTGAAATGAGATTAGGTTCCTATTACACCCAATGCTGTACAAAATTATGACGGATGATGGTTTCCAGCCTGAGCAAGCTTATGGGTTAATTATGTTGCAGAATGGCCTGTAAAACCTATTTGTTTAAAAAAACTGTATTGACCATTTGCATGTTATTTAGGCTGGCACTGGCTCTCCAGCAGCAGTAATTAATGTGATAGCATACATTTTAAACAAACAGAGAAAAATTCTGTTCCCAACGTTGATTATGTTTCCTAAAAAAAAAAGGAAGTTTACTAGCAACTTATTTTCAAATCTTTCTTTGCCTTTCTGTTTAATTTTCAAAGACCATAATATAATTTCTTCTGCACTAGTTAAATGAGCTGACATTATTATTTCAAAGCCCAGTCTTTAATTAAGAAGTACCTGCAAATACATAATTGTTCTAACTTCAGCCAGACCATCTTAAAATGATGAAGATTTATAAAGGGCATAAAATTAAATAGCAATATTTTGTTCAGGTAAAGAAATACAAATCTGCAGAGGGAAATATATTAAAAAGAATAAAATTTATGGACTTTGAGGTTAGCAACTAGCTCTGATAGAATCCAGTAGATTGTCATTTTGAAAATGAGGCCACTGTTGAGCAATAAATCTTCATCATTTTACAGCTCCTCCTTATCATCATCACCATTTTACAATTCATAATTACCTTCATTGCTTTTTGGAACCATGGAGGGAAAAAACCACACAAAGGGATCCTGACAGAATTTGGCTAGGTAAACCAAACAGATGTCAAAGGCAAGGGGACAGATGGGGCGTTACAAAGATGAGGAAAACATCACTTAATGATAGTTGTGAAATGCAGCGTCAGAAAATTGGGAAAGCGATCGTGGCTACTCCCAGAGTTTTAGTAGCTTTTCCTTCTCACTTGTGTGCTCTGCCACTGTTGGTAGTCTGGGTTCTGCTTTTCACTCTCTCCATCATTCCAGCCTGCTGTTTAGCCAAAAAGGAGATCTAGCAATAATCACCCAATGTTATGACATAGTCCTTATACTGCAGCTTAGACAATGGTAACCCGTGGAGGGAATAAGGCTCATCCACTTCCAAAGAAGAAAACTATAAAGACAGATTATGCAATGGGACTCAAAAAAGAAGTGACCAATTGAATACATTCATGACATATACCCTCTGTAATCTGTTGAGGACTGGAAGAAAATATTTCAAAAACCAACTAGAAACTCAGTGGAAATTCTCTTTCTCTATTGCTTTGGCTGCAGTGAGTTCAGAGCAAAAAGTGTCAATGAAAGATGTTGTTAAGATGCCCCTAGGACATGACTCAGTTTGAGACTTGCAGATTTCTACATAGCTAAATGTCCAAACTTCTATTATATGCCTTGCTTAAGCTCGATGGCCCACAGATGGGTATCTAGTGCCATTTTAGATGCCCAGATGTGTCCCACCTGGTTCTCAGCTGCTGCTTCATTGGTGCTGGATGCTAGCCCCATGTAGACATCTCAGGTTCCCTAAGGCACCTTGGGTGGCACTGGGCAAATGATTCATATCCTAAACATCCACTGACTACAGCCTGAGTTTAAACAGCCATTCTGGCTGTAGCTATAATCAGTGCTTAGGTGTTTACCATAATTATAAACACCTACCCATACACATTAAATTTAAGAGTCTTAATCTTGAAACTCATCCCACAGTCTGGGTCTTTCAAGATGTACCACAGCTTTCCTATATAATTCTATGGTAATTTGGCACCTGAATTTTTCTAAGAATCCGATCCTGCCTTTCACTCTTTAGCCTGGTCCCTGGGTTTGGTACCCTCATTATAGAAAGTCTATAGCTGTATGCAGTAGGGGTCAGGTTTCTACCTTCTGCTACAGCATGAGTAGACAGACGAACAACAGAAGCAGCCTTGGCTTCTACTAAGAAACAATGAAGATGAATATAGCACATGGGGGTTATATCAGACACTGGGAGAATGAAGTGAGATTGAATGACACTCCAACTACAGGCATAAGGCTTCATAAATGTCTCAATTTAAAAACACCAACATTTTATGATCACTCTCTATTCAGGACATCCCTGAAAATAACACATAAGCCCTCTTTCTCTTCTCCTGCCTCCAGACATATGCTTTAGCTTTAAATATTTTGAATACCGATATTTTTTTTCTGACTGGGGTCTTAAGACTATGGACAAAACCAAAAAGGCTTTGAGATAAGCAGATATCAGAACAGATTACAACATCCCCAAG
The DNA here is from genome assembly GCA_013401315.1 of Balaeniceps rex. Lineage (NCBI taxonomy): Eukaryota > Metazoa > Chordata > Aves > Pelecaniformes > Balaenicipitidae > Balaeniceps > Balaeniceps rex. Next base: position 100,997 of record VYZW01048834.1, on the reverse strand, counting down.
CAGTCGCTCATTTGTACTAGTAGAGGAAACTGTTCTTGCCATGCAAAAACCATAATGATAAGATAAAAAAGAGGGAAAATAGTTTTACCATTTAGTTTATTGCATACATTAAAATATGCAGCTGCTACAACAATCACTGTATTACACTGTTTTCCTACAGAATATCTGCTGTGCAATTCCTTTCTTTTGTTCTTGCACATGTAGGGCCTGATTCATTTGCCTACTGCATTGAGTGAAAAATTGACCACTCTTTTCAGTAGGCTATGGGCATCTGCTGGTTTCTTACTATTAGTTACATGCTTTCTGTAGCTGTTTGTTCTTTTAGTGTTTGTCACTCAGAAAATATGCAGCTGACTATAGGACAGAATAGCTTTTTTTAGAAGGCACTAAAAATTCGAACAACCTTCAAACCTAATAATAGTTTTACATACCATTAACAGAAAAAGACAAAATTATTAGAGTTGTTATTTAGCTGCGTGTTAATTTTTTATAGAAGAGTTACTACTGCTTGCTACAATATAATTTTTTTATATTTCAGTGGACACTACTGAGGAATTCAGGATTGTATCTCCCATATGTAGCCTTTGTCTCAGGGGCATGTCCCTTTGGGCTAGAAAAATAATGTAAAAAATATCGGTATAAGCTTGCTTTCTCATCTGCTGTTAGCCACTAGCTTAGGTAGACATTTGACCTCAACTGTAGTAGCATCCTTATGCCTTTTTGTATTTAAATACTGACATATACCCTGTGTAACTGTAAATCAGCACCACTCACTTTGTGTGAAAATTAAACAATTTCCTGTGAAGAAACTCTCTTCAGAAACAGGCAGCAACTATTTCAGGATACCTGAGGAATAGCATGGACAGGGTCCTTTTTGGAGCTGATTACAGCCCATTTTCAAATGCTTGTCAGCATCACATAACAAACACAAGACTTTAATAAGGTGTGTGTGCGGGGACAAATGTTGTGGAAGGTTAGTCACAGAATGGCATGCCTATTTAAACTGGGGATCTATCTGCCCAAGCCAGCTATTTTAAAATAAAATAGAAAATAAGAGGAGAAATTCTAGGTAAGTGGGTGTTGAGGAATATTAATGACAAATGCTATGATATGGCCTACACTCTTTTCCACTGTGCACATGAACGCTTTGGTCATTCCTGGTACAAATCTACTGTAGATGTCCTGGAGCAAAAGATCCCACGAGTTAAGACTAGTTTCACAGCTTTCCTGAACCAACTGTAGGAAAATACATAGGTCAAGGGACTGCAGGCAGAATTGAAGTAAACAAACCAAATTAGGATGTCAAACAGAACTGGGGGGTAATGAAATCCAGAAGACTGTCTGCCATGGTGTCAATAGTAAAGGGCAACTAGCACAGGAGGTAGACTCCTACAGCTACCCCAAGAGTCTTTGCTGCTTTCCTTTCACTCTTGGATGCTACTACGTGTAGCTGAGACCCTGTACTCCTACTCGTGTTGTTTATCAGTCTTTCTTGTTAGTTAGCCACAGTAAATATTTTTACATACAAAACTATCATTACGAGGCAAGGGAAGAATACTGGGAAGTGCAACCACCCCCAGAACTTGTTGAACAGCAGCTGACAGCTACCAACACAGGCCATGTCTCGCAAAAAATGTCCCAGTCCTTCTGCAATTGCTTTAGTGTAGAGGAAGACAGAGGTATAAGCCATAGGCGCTGCCCACCCCACCCCAATGTAAATGCAGGCCACTCTTACAGTGAACTTGGTGGGGTAGAGCAAAGGGTCACAGATGGCACAGTGCCAATCAATGGAAATGAAACACAGATGAAATATGGAGGTCAAGCAAAAGAGTGTGTCCAGAAAGGTGTGCAGCCTACAGAAGTCATCTCCAAAATACCAGCAGCTCTCTACAGACCAGGTGGTCCTGAAGGGCAGCACGGTCAGCCCCAGGAGGAGGTCGGCAAGGGCAAGGGAGAGGAGCAGGAGGTTGGTGGGGTTGTGCAGGGCTTTAAAATGGGAAACATGCCAGCCTGCCCAGGTCCCACTGCCTCCCCTGGCTCTGCCACAAGCCTGGAAAAGGGTTCACCTTCAGCAGAGGTGCCAAATTACTAACCTGAAAAAAAGGTAATAAAAGGCAAGTTAGAGGGAGAGGTGTCTTTTAAGCAAATGCTTGTATTAAAGCTATCGGACAGTTTTCATATTTCAAGCAAAAAAATGAGCATGATTTATCTGGTTTATATCTCAATTGAAATAAAGCAGGTCCAGAACAGCGTGTGCAATTTTTGTGGCATCATTTTTTATATTATATTTTGGCTTTCTTTCAGCCAGTACTGCAAATAGTGCAGGAAATGCAGCAAATCCAGAGGTGTGTGGGCAAGCAGTCAATAAAGAGGACTGCCTTAGAAGGAGAACCAGTGCTGAGTGACAGGCATTGCAAGCCAAAGCTCCTTAAAGGATTTGAAAGCTGACTCTAGTATAATGGTACACTGGTTCTTGTGAATTTCCCTGGAAATTAAGTTCCACTTTAGTTATGATTCTTTTTATTAAGTAGAAGCTGTGAAGTGTTTATTCTAAAACAAGTAACAACTTGTTTTATTCTAAAACAAGTTTATTCTAAAACAAGTAATATGATGGTAAAGGAAAACCCCTCAGGGCAAGTTGCTCATTTTATAGTGTTCTGGCTATGGGGATATATATGGTTATCCATTCTGTTGATGACATAAATATTCAGCAAAGCAAACAGAAATATTGTTATATGCCCTAAAGATTGCCCCTGCTTTTTACTTATGAAATTGCTATTTAAGTTTTAAGTTATTTAATTTTTAATTTGAACGATATTAATGGATTATAAGGGATTATTCCCGTAGTCTTTTTAATAAATCAGATAACAGTATGATTTTGAACAGTAAGACAACTACAGTTAAATACATGACATTTTTCTATACGTATTTTTGTTCTTGAAATGACTGGTATAATAGCTGGAAATTATTCCTGCCTTTCCCATCCTTCCCAACAGCAACAAAACATAATAGCAAATGTCTCTTAGTTGTATTTCCATAAACTTTTAAATCAGGAATACTTATGGTAAAATATCTCTTTTCGTAGATGTGGTGGTTTAATCACAGTGGGCAACTGAGCACCACACAACCGCTCACTTACTCTCCCCCCCTGGTGGGATGGGGGAGAGAATAGGAAGAGTAAAAGTGAAAAAAAACCCTCATGGGTTGAGATAAGAACGGTTTAATAATGGAAATAAAATAAAATAGTAGTAATAATAATATTAATAATAATAATAATAAAATAATATACAAAACAAGTATATAAAATAATATATAAACCAAAATGCAATTGCTCACCACCCGCCAACCAATACCCAGCCAGTCCCCAGGCAGCGGCCCGCTGGCCAGCTTTCCCCTAGTTTATATACTGAGCATGACGTCATATGGTATGGAATATCCCTTTGGCCAGTTTGGGTCAGCTGTCCTGGCTGTGCCCCCTCCCAGATTCCTGTGCATCTCCAGCCTTCTCTGTCAGTAGAACATGGGAAGCTGAAAAGTCCTTGACTTACTGTAAGCACTACTTAGCAACAACTAAAACAGCAGTGTGTTATCAGCATTATTCTCATACTAAATCCAAAATACAGCACTATACCAGCTACTGGGAAGAAAATTAACTCTATCCCAGCCAAAACCAGGACAGTAGAATGGGAGCTGTACTGTGGTGCACTGAAATCGTTTTCTAACTATATGTCTACTACATGTCTATGGTTAACAGTTGGACTTGATGATCTTAAAGGTCTTTTCCAACCTAAACGATTCTATGATTCTACTGCCTGGGTGGAAAGCATGAGATGTTACATAAGCCAGAGGGAGAGAGAGTCCCTATAGGTGACTAATATACCTTAGAGGCATAGAGAGACTGTTGTGCATTTGGCAAAAATTACCATTTACTAAGAAGAAGTTTAAATGCACACGTGCTCAGCTGCTGTTGAATCTCTGAAGATTTATGTCAGAGTTTGCTGTGAATTTTCTTTCTTTGGGTGTTCCTGCAAGAAGATGCAGCTAATGCCAGCTCATCCTGGGGCATCAGTGACCTCCACAGAGGCTTCTCTTGCCTGCTCCTGAGCCTCTGTCTCCCCAAAACCATGTCTTTCACTCCAGAAGGAGGTACACCAGGTACCTCTGGATTTTCCTTGTTTCTCCCATAGCAGTCCCCACTTCTATCCCACAGTATAAGCTGGCAGAAGAGATGGGTACAGCAGCCTTCACTCCTGGATGATTTTGTTATATTTCCTTGATGCAGTGGAACAGCCTGTTTTAACGTAGACATTACAGAGACAAATACCACTCAGCAAAGTCCTGGATTTTTCATCCTAGACAGGATATGGGGTTTTAAAACAAGCTTCTCACTTCTCAGTGAAAGTTTTGCCAGTGCTCAGATCCTCCACTCTCATTTCCTGCTCAGTCAGGGCAAGCTCATACCAGCTCCTTAAGGGACTCCGATGGTACATCTCTCAGAGCTTGTCTTCTTCGTCCCTGCTCTGCAATTAGTTTTTTACAAGCTCTCCAATATGACTGCCATCCTTCATCTTCCCTACTTTGAGTTTCTTCGGTTAAGAAGTTGCCTGCTGCCCAGCTCCCCTCCCCTCCCTCTTGATGTTTTTGAGGCACTCTGTGCCAAAGGCTGCTGACTCCCAGCAGAGAGACTGTTAGAATAAGGCTGAGGCAATTGTTTAGATTGAATTTTTAATACAAGAAAGAGCTAAAGTCAGCATCAGTTTCCATATCATTCTGGTTTATGTCAGGACACAAGTAGCAGCTGTTACTATAGGGATTTAAAAACTCCTACAAGAGCAAGATATTTTTATTTTTTCAGTTTTGCTTCAACAACAATTTAAGGTGACATTTCCACACTATTAAAAATCCCAGTACAAAAAGGTATAAATTGGGCATAGTTCTCTGAAACGCTGTGCTTGGCTGGAGACTTGCTGTAAAACTTCGAAGAGATTTGTTTCTCCTTTTCCTATTTCCACATTTTAATAAGTGATAATTTATATTAAGATTGTCAGAGGTTTTTGGATAGCTCTTGATATTAACGATAGGTTTTTTGTCCTTGGTGCTCCGACATTTTCATTCTTCCTGTATTTTCTATGCAATAAAGTATAATTCTCATCCAAGTACTTTGTCATTCAAATTCCAAGTAAAATCATGTCCTTGTCAAAATACTTACCATGTCTAGCTAGCTAGCTATCATGATTTTTCTGAAGTGATTTTCACCACCCCTAAAGGGAACAACGTGTAACAAAACAATCTCAGCTCATCCTTCCTGCACACATTACTTGTTGGAATTGCTTTGCATTTTTTCCCCTCTCATCTATTCTGGTCATGGGAAAAGAGACCAGTTCACAATTAAGAGAAGGCTCAAATAGTGACAATGTAGACCTTTATACTTTGGAACAAGTTTAACGTGTATCAACTTCAAAAGTAAGAATGCTATCAGAAGATAAAAAATGCCAATCATACTCAAGATGTTCCTTCTCTTTACCCTTCCTTCTTCAGACAAAATTGCTGGATATAGTCTCAAACTGAACTTCTGCTGAATGCACTATGCAGCCTAGTAATCCACAGGAAAACACACAAAAAAATAGAAGGATAAGTGTGCTATCTGATACGGTTTCATCTGCAGTGAAGACATGCATAACCAATATCGTTTTTTATTGAAACTGCTGCACATAACCTCTAAGATCTAAATTTCTCTAAGTAACCTCTGAGTCTGAGTTCCTTAAAATAGAACAAGACAGTTTCAGAGGATTACGGACTTTCTAAGAGGGCCATCATCAGTGCCCTTTTGCTGTGAAATTTTTCCTCACAGCTTCCAAAAGAGTCAATCTGGGATCCCTAAATAGAATATAATAGTATGAGAAGGCTATGGGCTTACTAAGATGATCTACATTGAGCTAGTGAACCTAAACCTCAAATGTTCCGTCACGTGTATTACAGCCATATAGCCTATAGTGGAGCCTTTTGCTCTCCCTTGTAGTAGTGAGCAGTGATCATCTCTGAAGAAGTCGGCATATTGTATATGAGTGTTTTATCATTACTTCAGAGTGGCAGAAATGTTTGCAGGGTAAATACTCACCCAGTCCAGCTTAAAATTCTGCTGGGTGTAGTGCACCCCACCTCTGTGCAGACAGGTTCTCTGTAGGGTGCAGTAAGTATTTTTTCTTATTATCTCTTACACATACAGCAGCATTTGGCCGTCAGTTTTGTAACTATGGCAAATTCTTGTCCACAGCACTCACAAGAAATTGTTTCACCTGCTGCATCCCATTTTTATGTGACTTTTGCTTTTATGTTTTCCCACTCTTGGTTACACTGGTCTGTGTTCTGTCCATTCAAGTGCTCATATAGGACACACCTATATGAGCAGTTTTAGAAGCAGTACCTCCGTAGTTAACTGTGGCAGCTTAAACCGTGTTAAAGGTGGAAGTGAAGATGGAGAGAGAAGAACTCACTGGCGTTGTCCCCATCTGTAGCATCTTTGTCCAAATTAGTCAGCTGAAGGATTAAAACCGAGGAGATTGTGAATTAAAGGAGGAGTAAAAAAAGGATATTTTAGTTCAGGAAGTTAATAAAAAGAATTAATAAATTCAAATATTTCTTCTGTTATCTTTGAAATTAACAACTCATATATCTGTTTCAGTCTAGGTTTGTCTTAACCCAAAATAAAATGTTTTTCTTTCAGTTTATTGATCTTGTTATCCTTTTATTATCTCCTTTTTTTCCATTTATGTCAAATGTGAAATTATTAATATCATAATAAAGTGAAAAATCCCAATAGTTCATCATCTTCAAAACATTCCCTCTCATCGTTTTTTTCTGTCCAGACTTTTTTCTGAATGTGACCCCAAAGTGCAGTTTTTAGTGAACTTAGTGTTTAGTGATGTGGCAGAGGAGTTGCAAAAGATATGAGAGAGAAAGTCAAAATACCCACAGAAAAAACGTTGAATGCGACATACTCTGGTTCAAAAGTTCTCTGCAGAAGAATTCATTAATAACAGGTGTTAAAAGTAATCCCAAGACTGCAAAAGAAGGCTGCAGGTACAACTGATAAAGTCCTTCCCCAGAGCTCCCAATTCCCTTTGCTGTTGTTTGCAGCGAACAAAACACATGTCAGCTGGGAATAAGCTAACCAAAACAAGAAATATGTTAATAGGGCCTGTTAATTAACATTTCAGAAGAAAAATTAGAAACTTAAGATATTTTAAGCTGGTAAAAAAAGGAAGGGAGAGGGAAAAGTAAGGTGTTGTACGCACAGCACTGGCAGAACAAAATGAATGAAGAATTAATACTGAAATACAAGCCACCAAGTACTCCAGCCTGTCAAAAGCATCAAATGGCCTTCAACCACCTGGATGTGGCCCATGCAAATCTGCCTTTTTATGCTGGGCAATTTTTCAGTGGCACAAAGTGGGCAGAGGTGGCAGAACTCCCCATGGCAAGGAGCAGAAGAGCACATGGCAGGTTAAAGCAGGCGTCCCCATTGCCTGTCTTCTGCTGGTTCGAGGCACCTGCACAGCAATGACCTGCAGCCAGACCACTGATCCCAATCTGGGCAGATGTCACTCACTCCCTGCAATTTCCACCAAAGGAAGCAGAAATGGCCAATATAATTGCCCACAATTTCTTCCTTGCTTGGCTGGTGTGGGGCCTGCGAGACTAGAGGGGATGTTCTGGTCCAGGGCTGCTCCATGGGTATCAAACATCACTTTCAAACCCTGTAGAAACACATTTTCTTCTTGTCTGACCTGGCAATGTTGCACTGCTGGTAGCATTACCTGAATGACATATTGGTTTCTGCTAAATTGTCACAACGAGGAATAAAAGTCACTTTTCTGCCCATAATAATATTAGAAAAGCCAGGTGCGCTGGAATGTCCTGCATCACCAAATAGGAGCACGCTCCTTTTGTACTCACACAACAGAGCAGCTGCGTGGCAGCACCCGACCGTCACTTTGGCGTCCTGACTGCGGGGAAGGGGCACAGTGCAGTAACCAGTGGGAGGACAGAACTGAAGCTTTGCCCACGAAACCTTTGACAAATATGGTGGGGTTTTTTTATTTATATGTTATTTACTCCCTCTTTTAAAATCTAACCTTTAGTTCCAAAAAGCCTTCGACACGGTCCCCCACAACATCCTTCTCTCTAAATTGGAGAGATATGGATTTGATGGGTGGACTGTTCAGTGGATAAGGAACTGGTTGGATGGTCGCAAACAGAGGGTAGTGGTCAACGGCTCGATGTCCAAATGGAGACCAGTGACAAGTGGTGTTCCTCAGGGGTCCGTACTGGGACCAGTGCTGTTTAATATTTTCATCAATGACATAGACAGCGAGATCGAGTGCACCCTCAGCAAGTTTGCAGATGACACCAAGCTGAGTGGGGCAGTTGACACGCCTGAGGGACGGGATGTCATCCAAAGGGACCTGGACAGGCTGGAGAGGTGGGCCTGTGCAAACCTCATGAGGTTCAACAAGGCCAAGTGCAAGGTCCTGCAC
>VYZW01048834.1:18558-92218 GCA_013401315.1 Balaeniceps rex | reverse complement strand
TGTTCAGCCTGGAGAAGAGAAGGCTGCGGGGAGACCTTATTGCGGCCTTTCAGTACTTAAAGGGGGCCTATAGGAAAGATGGGGACAGTCTTTTAGCAAGGCCTGTTGTGACAGGACAAGGAGTAATGGTTTTAAACTAAAGGAGGGTAGATTTAGGCTAGATATAAGGAAAAAATTTTTTACAATGAGGGTGGTGAAGCACTGGAACAGGTTGCCCAGAGAAGTAGTGGAGGCCCCATCCCTGGAAACATTCAAGGTCAGGTTGGATGGGCTCTGAGCAACCTGATCTAGTTGATGATGTCCCTGCTCACTGCAGGGGGGTTGGACTAGATGACCTCTACAGGTCCCTTCCAACCCAAAGCATTCTATGATTCTATGATTCTATTCTATGATTCCTCTGAGGGAATGCACCCACTTTAATAGATGACTATTTTGATGATAACTTATTTTCATAAGCAGTGCAGTGCAGCACACGGAGGGAGAGGCAGTTATTCAGAGGCTAGACCATCATACCCTAAATCAACCCACATTTAAAATGTTCTTCAGCTACAGAATGAAAAATTACTTTTATAAAAGCAGGCTGAGGTTGGTTTACCAGTGCTTGTAAGACTGTGTCTGGAGTCCTGTGCGTAGATAAAGATGGCAGAGTGTTTTCAGCTGGAAGAAGTGTTTTGGCTCCATTCTGCTCCCCTGGTTCATTCAGAAAGTTTAACTAATATATCAGTATAGCTAGGGTGCTAATTTTCAGACAATGGTATCTAAATAATTACCTCATGTGGCTTAAATATGTGAGTTCATGCTGGCCCTTGGACACAATGGTTCTTCAGTGTCGTGGCCACGTAGCTTGCGTCTCCGTGTGCACAGCAGAGAGTCTCGGTAATGTATCCTGTAGATGTTGTCAGTGTGCTGGGTCCTTTGCTAGCATCTGGACACAACAGTTCTTAGGATATTGTATTATCTTGCTGAATGTAAGTCCACCCATAGGTTACCTATTATTGTATTTGACAGTATATGCAAATACTGTAAAGATAAAAGAACCCATATAAATATTTGCAAAGTTTTCTGAAAGTAATTCCAGGAGTTGCTAATCCATTTATAAAGAATGTAACTAGTTAACAATTTTTTACAGGAAGGCAGTAGAGTACAGAAAATAGCAGAGTCTGAATATTGCACCTGCAATGACCATTTTCAAAGGTTTTTTTGAAACAAATGATAAAACAAACCATAAATGATAGGGCTGCAGGCAGAACTGAAATAATCCAGCCAGAAGGTGGCATTGCACAAGCCCTTAGGTGCTGAGAAGTTAATAAAAAGATCAACTATTGCAAGAAAGGCAGCCAAGAACAACAAAACCAACCAACCAAATCCCCCCCCAATTTCCATGATTACGCATGATGTTTCCATTACTTTGTTATGGTTTTGAAGGGATTCTGATTCTTGTGACACATGGAGAATTTTAGTAATTTTTCTGCAATGTTTTCTTGCTCCAGAAAATATGTGGACTTGTATCTGTACCATCACTGTGCCCGGAAAAGAGGAAGCAAGTGGAGAAGCCAGCTCTCCTCAGCATTTGTTAAGTATGAGAGAAGCACAGAAACTGCTGCAGGCAAAAGGTGCCATATATTCTCCAATAATGTCAGTATTTAACCCTGAGAAAACCATGCTAAAGGCAAACAAGAATAAAACTGACTAGCTATCTAAGAAAATTGCTTCTGTCATAGGGATGGGCATTTTGGTGATGTAACGCAATGGGTCAAAGACAGTATCATTACCGTCAGGAGAAGGCAATCAGACAGGAAGGCGAGTACTGCACACAACTGCATCACAAGATGTGTAGAATTTGCAGGAGAGAGCCCCAAGGTACCAGCACGATTTGATGGAGCTGGCTGTGCTGTGGGGCATAACGTGACACTGAGGAGAAGTCAGTTTTGACCGTAGAGCAGACCAGAAACTTGTTGGGAGAGTGGATTGCTGGAGATGATAGATGGAAACAGTCACAGATGTATTTCCCCCCATTTCAGACAGGACGGTTCCACCCATGTACGTGTGCGTAGCACAGGGGCAAAGCCCATGCCTTGCATTTCTAGGCCCTAATATCTTAACAAAGTCAAAACGATACTACACCAGCTGTGAGCTTCAGAGGCTGGATGAATTAATGATTTGGCAGCATGAAGTATTCGCCAAAGTATTGCAACACAGCCAGTCCTGGGGAAGAAAACCAGATAAAACAAAATTGCTTAAACATTGAAGAACAAGTTCTGTAGGGAAAAGTTTTTTTGGGAAAAAGATGTTCTTGAGCACACAATCCCTTCTTTGGGTCAAATCTTGCCTCTCCTTATTTATTTAAAACATATCTTTATATCTTCAGAAGTATCTTTAAACTATCATGATTACAGTGTTAGGTCTAGAGACAAATGTGACAGTCACAAGTGCTGTGACTGTCACTTGTGTCACTCAGCGCCTGAAGGATGAAGGGAGAAAATCTGGCCCTTAGCTCTGCTGATGTCAGGTACCTGCAGTGTTAGTGTACTTTGGTCACATGCGGGCTCTGAAATTAAAGTGTCTGAGGGCAGGATCCCAAGCACAGGATGGAGCTCAGATGTCCCTAGCTGCCTGGTATGAAAATGCTGATGCGGGCTGGTGGCACAGGCCAGCTGCCCCCTCCCGGCTGGCTTTGCCTGGGAGCTGCTGCAGATACAGCTGCTTGCAGGCACGGAGCAAGAGAAGGCAGCTCTCGATCAGAGTCAAAGAAATATTTGCCTGTTTTCCTCTCCCCTCCTGCCTCAGAAGGCTTCCTTCCCCTGCATCTCCATCTTGCTCCAGAACACTACCAGATTAATTTTTTTGTGTGTGTTTAACTATCCTTTCTCTTATTAAAATCCAAAGCTGCTTTGAGTGCTCTTTTTCTCCATCCTGCATTTTGGTGGAAACATGTAATTAAAAATACAAATGAAAGCACTCCTCCTTTCTTACAAGAAAAACTGGAATGTTCTTTGTTTATATATAGCTAAAAAGACTCAAGGCTGTCTCTTGAGAAACTGCACATCCTTTTCTATGTCAGTTTTCTCTGTAACACTTCATTGATGCTTTGTTGCTGCTGGAGCCATGAAGACTGACGCGCAACCGATCCAGTGGGAAGATGATTTGATTAGGTTATGTAATAAATTATTTTAATATATTACAGTACAGCTGTATATGCCCTTTTGTCAGGAGTTTCTTGGAACAGTTACTTTCATTTACTTAATTTTCACTAAAACTGATAAAATGTTGTGGTTTTTTTTGTCAAAATAAAAATTATAACTGAAAATTGAACGCTGACTATTGAGCATTAATTTAGCTGAACTTATCTGACTTCTTTGGCATATTTTCATTTTGAATAGAAAAATTAATACCTATAAACCAAAACCTTTAATTTAAATCTTGAATAATTTATTTTGGAAATGCTACTGCAGTGTCTCTAGAGAATTGCCGTGTTTTATGTTATCGCTCACTTCCTTCACCTCCAGAACATGCCTGCTTTCAGAACCATACTTATATCAGTATCTTCATGCTAAATACTTAAGTGCTCTGCAGTATTAAGGTATAAAACAAAAATCAGCACAGAGCTTGCAAAAATAAATCAATCTGTTCCTCAAAAAGTTTTCAGCTAGTGTTTTTGCAACGCAAGGATTTAACTTTTTTTGTTTTACCCCTGTCTTAATAATAGGTGGTGTCGACTTTTCTCTTTAAAACTGCCTTTGCCTGTGGAGTCCACAAGGGGGTAGGAAATCCTTTCTCGCAGTTTGGGCTGTGACAGAAAAGATCAAAAGAAAAAAAAATAATAGTGAACTTCACTATTCTGACCATAAATCATTTAAGAATAAAAATATAGCAATTGTTTGAATAAAAATCACTGGCTTCGAAGACAGCTCTGAATGTTGCTGTTAGAGGCATTGCAAGAGGGAGGCTGAGCATGGATTAGCTGGCTGGGATGCTCTTAAGCGTGTCTTGCTGTCCTGCATGTTCAAACTGGGATCTACCAGAGAGGAAGAAGACCATGGGGGAGCTCTCAGACTGAGGTGCCCGCCTGGATGTGGGAGCTTGAACTCCCTCCTAAATCCAGGATTGGAAATATATCCTCTGAGGGCAACGTTAGCTCTTGCTGGATTCACAGTAAAAAAGATACAAGGAGTCCTAACCCTTCTGGCTGCTGCCCTGAGAAGAAGAGCATCGTCTGGATTTCATATAGACCAGAATTCATACTAAACCAGCTCACTGTGTAGTTTGGAAAAATAGATTAATGGGTGAGCATGTGTTTCAGAAAAAATAATAATTTACCATGATATTTAAGGAGAGAAAGAAATTAAGAGATCTGCAGTGATTGCATCTGAACATAGATAGTGTAGTAGTCAATTGAATTGAATGTGGTTAATATGTTATAGCAAAATCCACAGACACTCAGGTTCTCCTGTGCACCAGCAAGCGTGGTTCACAAAAAAACCCTGTTACTCTGATGCCCCAGGTTTTGTGCAAAGCAGTGCTTTGTTTAGCACCAAGTTTAGCGCCGGCATCAAGTTTAACAGCAGGTGGAACAGCATGGCATGCCACAAAGTCATTCAGGAACCAAATCCCACCGTCTGACAGATCTGCAAGTCTCCTTGGCCAGAAGAACTACTGAAGAAGATCTAGCTGCAGGCTGCAAGCTGCGTAGGAAGACTAAGTAGATACTCCTTTAACATCCAAGGGCACACACTGGACACACACAAGGACATGACACACTGAAGCCTCACAGATAGCTCAAAATTGTTCCCTGAAGATTTGCAGTTCCCTGAACATTTGGAAAAAATGTTGTCTTTGTAGGAGATGTAATGTATTGGGCTGACTCTGAATGATTTATGCTATATGTTAGCTAAGTAATTTAGTCATACTTAAAATGTCTCCAATTGCATCATGTGTCACCAGCTAGACATTTAATACGTAGAAGAATTTTCAGAAATGCCTAAATGTGGACTTAGAGACTTAATTAGACACCTAACATTAACTTAACACATTCTTGTGTAACTAACAGACAGAAGGGATTAAAACTCACTCTGCAGAATAGTTGAGTACAGTGGCAAATACTGCTGGCAGCAAACGTTGTGAAGACACTTAGAAAGGATCTGTAGTTGCCTCCAAGTCTAGTGTTATATCTAATTTTTTGTGGCTCATCATCTGACTCCATTTCGCTGCTGAAAGGATGTCAGGGACATTTAGCATTTGTTAGCTTTCAATAAAAACCCCTCATGGACTAGTTTTAACGCAAAGACAGATCTGACAGCGCACAAGTTTCTCTGAAGAAGCCACATTGAGCCGCATGCAGACATGACCTGGCACAGCTGGCTGCGACACCGTCTCTGCTGCGTCCCCCATCACTTGGCATGGAGCTCCCCTCTGCCTGCCAGCGCCGGTACACTGTGGGCTCTCCATATTGCCTCCAAACACACTGTATTTCATGTGGCTCAGCTCCAAAAGGAGAAGCAGAAAGTTCCTGATTGATAGCATCCTAGGTGGTACCCTGGCCAGTAAGGTGTCATGTGAAATGTATGCAAATGTTGCCCTCTGCTTCACCAGAGCTTCCAGAGAGCTGGCCCCCAAGAAAGTATTGCAGAAGCAAAAACAGATTAAGATGAGTCTAGACAAACCTGAGGTGACAGTACAGGCTCCGAAAGTCAGGGCTGGGCTGTGTTAGAGATCCAGCTCTCCAGAGCTGGGCCATTGGCTGCAAGCAACCTGCTGCTCAGTTTTCTTGTTCTCCCTGAGCACTGCTCCCGCTGCCCTTGTGTTTAATCCAGGGGTCTCCCTGGGCATGTGTTGAGCAATGATATGTCTTTAAAGTCTAAAGTCTTTATTGCATCCAGGCCTGCTCTGTTCCCTGGTCTAGCTGTTCAGCTAGTGGTGGTTGTGCATAGAGAGAGTATTTGCATCAGCTTAAATACCTTGGGTTTTATGTTTCTTATTACGGAAGGCGAGAGCCTTACACACCACTGCAGACAAGTCTGGGACCTTTCACGCTCCTTGCTGTCTCAAGTGTTTCAGGGTTGGGGTGAAACTGGGATTCTCCAGATCCAAAATAGAACGTGTTCATGCTATCACAGATCCATTTAAAAGTTTTCAGCAAAGAAAATGAGCAGCTGTCACTGGCATGTCATACTAATATAGATGCAATAAGCCAGGAAGTGAATAAACATGTGGGTGGCTTTTTGCTAGTCGGACTTTAGTAAGGGGAGATTATACGTTGTATGCATACTGCAAAAGGTAAGTCAGAGGTACAATTCACAATAAAAAGACTGCAGTCAGCTGCACTCAGTAATGACAACTTAGCCAACCTTATTTTAAGCACATAACTGATGTGAATTGTGGCAGTGAGTCTGACTTCAGAGGGAGCTCAGCATGGCAAGGACCTCAATTAGAGACATTTAAAAATGGATCAGTTAAGATTGTGAAAAAACAAGGAAACCAGCATAATAAGAAACCCAGCATAACTGTACTCGAAGTCTTGGCAGCTTTCCCATCTTTATTCTTAGAAAGCTCATTTTTCTTATCATTTTTTGTGTGCCTGTGTACCTGGCTCAACTCACATGTGTGCCTTTGGGAGACTAGAAATTTTAACACAAATCCCTATCATAATGTAAGCAGGAGCAGATAAACCAACTGTAGATAAAACAGCCCCCCACAGTTTGTTGAACACTATAGGGCACAAGGCCTAAATTCCAGAAGCATAAGCTTCCGAGAAAACCACACCAAAAGCAAAAGCAGCTGGCAGTGACCAGCACACAGCTACGATTTGTTCTATGGCTGTGACAGCCATGGTGCTGGCATAATGCAGAGGGTGGCAGATTGCATAAAACTGATCCATGGCAATGGAACAAAGATGGAAAATGGAAACTAAGCAGAGTATCAGGTCGAAATTGTAATGAACTTTGCAGAATGTCATCCCAAAATACCAGCAGTTCTCCGCAGACCTCACCATGTTCTAGGGCATAATGGCAAAGCCCAGAAGAAAATCCGTGACGGCCATGGATAGGATGAGGAAATTGGTTGGAGAATAAAGCTGCTTGAAATATGAGATGGAAATGATTATGGAAATGATTATGGCCGGATTCCCTAAAATGGTGAGAATGAAGGCTGCTGTTATGAATGGATACATTACCCCTCATATTCCTGATGACCTAAAGCTCTCAGGACAGGATCTATTTCCAGACTCAGAGCAATCAGTCAAATCCCTCAAGATATTTGGAGAAAGCATAATCAATTATTTATTAGATTCTTCTGTTAGAGATGCAGTTCCACAGGCAGATTTAATTTGCACGAGTCTCCAAAAGATTCCAAATCCTAACGTGAAAATACAAGATAAAGTAAATCAAGAGCATGAATTAAATTACTGAGTGAAATGCAGTAATTCAAAGGCAAACTTTCTCTTAGCTTGAATAGGGACCAACTGCAAGCTATTATTTTTATGAAATTGTACATGAAATCTGATAACTGGAAGCTATTATAAAATTCATTGCAAATAATATTTAAAACAAAGCAGTTGAAAGTAAACTTAATTACCTCTTAAATTAACTAAATTACATAATACCATCAATTTTATTTCGTGCATTCTATTGTACCTGGACCATTTTGCAAAATATGGTTCTTGTATTTTATATACATCATAATATTAGCAATTTTAAAGTGCTGGAAGAAAAAGATGCATAGACAAAGAAATACCTCAAGTTTCCTTCAGTCTGTAAATAGTGTATATGATTTATTCATCTCTTCAATCATAGAATATTGATCTTTTTTCTGTAGCAGAAACGTTATGCAAGCTCACATACCTCAGCTTTGTTGGAGATTTCAGTTAATAGCTATTCACCTAAACACTCATCTTAAGAGTCACCAATCAGCTGCCAAAATCCCCTTTTCCAAATTATTTATGATGCTAAACTCACCTGATGTGGATTAGGAAGTACTAGCAATAAACACATCTGATGGAAATCAGTTGTAAAATTGGTATGGTAGGAAATATTCTTTTCTTTCCCTACATATACACTTGTTTTCTATCATTGTAATTCCACTAACTGAAAGGGAGTGGAGATAGGTTGAGCCTTGCCTCCTGCAATAGACTGTGGTCCAGCTGCAGTAGTTATAAATGAATACACTTGTGAATATTTTCAAGGGTCAGAAAATTCCCTTCATTTATTTGGGGAGAACCAGACCCCTTTCTGCCACCTCTTTTCCTGATAACTTGTTTGGGACTAAGAGCGTATTTAGAAATAGAAGCAGAAAGAGATACTCTTCTCCACAGCAATTTAACCCACTTGAAAGGAACTTGGGAAGCAGCTTGGTTCACTGACTTTTTCCAATAGGTGTCATCCTGAAATGAAGAAAATCCAGAAACAGAGCATCAAAAGAATAAAAATAATGCTTGGAAGTCAGTTTTATAGGCTAACCCTACCTGCATCTAGTTTAGTAATACCATGAATAGATTCTTTAAGTAGATGTTTTCCTGTTTTGTTATTGTCCTGCTGTGTTGGGTCTGGCTCAGATGGAGCTAATCTTCCCCCTAGCAGCCATCATAGTGCTGTGCTTTGTACTGGTAGCTAGAAAGGTGTTGATAACACACCAGTGTTTTGGCGGCTGCTGAGCAGTGCTCGCATAGCATCAAAGCTGTCTCTCCAACATTTCCCCCTGCCATGAGTAGGCTGGAGGTGGGTAAGAGGCTGGGAGGGGGCACGACCAGGACAGCTGACCCAAACTGACCAAAGGGATATTCCATACCATATGACATAGGCTCAGCAATAAAAGCTAAGGGAAAGGAGGAGGAAGGGGGGGGTCATTCATTATTTACATTTGTCTTCCAGAGCAACCGCTACACGTACTGAAGCCCT
Source organism: Balaeniceps rex (assembly GCA_013401315.1). NCBI lineage: Eukaryota > Metazoa > Chordata > Aves > Pelecaniformes > Balaenicipitidae > Balaeniceps > Balaeniceps rex. The sequence goes on along the minus strand of VYZW01048834.1, from coordinate 83,330 downwards.
GCTTCCCAGGAAGTGGCTGGACATCGCCTGCTGATGGGAAGTAGAAATAAAATCTTTGTCTTCTTTTTTTTTTTGCTTCTGCATGCGGCCTTTGCTTTTGTTTTTGTTTGTTTGTTTTGGTTTTTTTAATTAAACTGCCTTTATCTTGACCCACGAGGTTTTGGGTTTTTTTTTTTCCATCTCATTTTCTCCCCGGCTGTCCTGCTGAGGAGGGGAGTGATAGAGCGGCTTGGTGGCACCTGGCATCCAGCCAAGGTCGAACCCACCACACCTGCAAAACTGCAATGTCTGTAAAAGGCAGACAGCCTTTGTAACTTGGCTCAGATTAATGAAAGGTGGGAATTTATTTTTCTTTTATGACATTACATTTAAGTCCCAGGAGATTTTGAGTTAAAATATATATATATAATTTAGGGGTTTACATCAACAGGAGATAAACAAAGCCAAGTGTCTGTATTCCCAAGGCTATTATTTTGTTTGCTCTATTAATTCATTTACCCTCATGTCTAGGTGAGCTATTTTGGTGACTTAAGGTATAAAAGTCATCAAAAAGAGTCTTTGAAATGAGAGGCTAAAGGTAAAGGTGAAGAAAAGAGGTTCTGGTTTTTAATCTATTTTAGTGAAAAATACATTCTATCTTTCACATTTTTTAATAATTACCCTTTCTGATGAAACTTAGAAATGAAGTATTTAATAACCTTGAAGAAGATTACCATCTTGTAATTTAATGGGCTGAAACAGCACTGTCTGTCATGCTGGCTGTATATGCAGCTTTCACATAATGTACAGAAAATCTTCCTCATACATTACAGAAACAGATAAAAAGAAGTGATAATTTAGGTCAATCTGTCATTGTTATTGGACAATCTATTATTTATAAAAAAATAAAAAATAGGAAAGGTAGTATTTATCTTCTTACAGGAAAATAAAAAATTAATTCACTATTAATGTGAATAAATGGAGTCCTCTGAGGTCAGAGGTGGGTGTTCAGACTTAATGCTGACCCTTATGCAGATGTATTGAAGATGCATTACAAGTCCAAGGGTAAATGACTGCTATTCAGCAGAGACTGGATTTTTTTTGAATGTGATATAGAGTATGTCATAAGAACAAGGCAGAAAATAAACATGGGTTTTAAAATTAATTAAGGGAAAAGTAAGAACATTTAAAGGAGAACCTTTATGGCAGCTGCTTTAAAGACAAACAAGGAAATTTTCTGTTGGAAGTAAAATGCAAATTTCTGGGATTATCTGCAACAGAGTCATTTACAGACTCCAAAAATAGTAAAATTTTGTTATTGTGTACAGCAGAAATATGTTATCTTTGAGATCTGTCAGTATTTTTGAGACAGGCATATCTAGTAACTTTATTTTTAAGTAATCAAGTGAGAGATATGCAAGCTTCACACAGATGATCCTTTATTAAAAGAAGTTACTAAAACATAAATCCGTGCCGAAATCTGTGCAGACACAATTATATTAGATTTAAAAAATAAATAAATCTGTCGATAGAGGCTACACTTCAAAAAGCATTACCTTCAGAAAGCAATGTCCCATGCGCCTCACCATTGGTCTTCCTTCAGCATGGGACAGAAGACAGTGATGAGAGAACAGTTTGACACCTCACCTCTCAGAAATTAAATGTCTAAAACCTGCTAAAAATTGTACAGGAACTGAAACCTTTATAAAAGAAACTGTTTAACTGGGTTAAAGCAAGACTACAGAAAGGACCTTAGAAATGGCACATGGCAGTCTGGTGAAGTTCCCACTGACTGGAAAAGGGGAAACATAACCCCCGTTTTTAAAAAAGATAAAAAGGAAGAGCTGGGGAACTACAAGCCACTCAGCCTCACCTCTGTGCCCAGCAAGATCATGGAGCAGATCCTCCTGGAAACTATGCTAAGGCACATGGAAAATAAGGAGGTGATTGGTGACAGCCAACATGGTTTCACTAAGGGCAAATCATGCCTGACAAATCTGGTGGCCTTCTACGACGGGGTTACAGCGTTGGTGGATAAGGGAAGAGCAACTGATGTCATCTACCTGGACTCGGGCAAAACATTTGACACTGGCCTGCCTGACATCCTTGTCTCTAAATTGGAGAGACATAGATTTGATGGATGAACCACTCGGTGGATAAGGAATTGGCTGGTCAATTGGAGTTGCGGTCAACAGTTTGATGTCCAAGTGGAGACCAGTGATGAGTGGCATTCCTCAGGGGTCGGTATTGGGACTGGCACTGTTTAACATCTTTGTTGATGACATGGACAGTGGGATTGAGTGCACCCCCAGCAAGTTTGCTGATGACACCAAGCTGTGTGGTGCGGTTGACACACTGGAGGGAAGGGATGCCATCCAGAGGGACCTTGACAGGCTTGAGAGGTGGGCCTGTGCAAACCTCATGAAGTCCAACAAGGCCAAGTGCAAGGTCCTGCACACGGGTCGGGGCAATCCTGAGCACAAATGCAGGCTGGGCGGAGAATGGATTGAGAGCAGGAGGAGGAGAAGGACTTGGGGGTGTTGGTTGATGAGAAGCTCAACATGACCTGGCAATGTGTGCTCGCAGCCCAGAATGCCAACCGTATCCAAAGAAGCGTGACCCAGCAGGTCGAGGGAGGTGATTCTTCCCCTCTACTCTGCTCTCATGAGACCCCACCTGGAGTACTGTGTTCAGCTCTGGGGCCCCCAACATAAGAAGGACATGGACCTGTTGGAGTGAGTCAGGAGGAAGGCCACAAAAATTATCAGAGGGCTGGAGCACCTCTCCTATGAAGACAGGCTGAGAGAGTTGGGGTTGTCCAGCCTGGAGAAGAGAAGGCTGTGGAGACACCTTATAGCAGCCTTCCAGTACCTGAAGGGGGCCTACAAGAAAGCTGGAGAGGGACTTTTTACAAGGGCATGTAGTGATAGGACAAGGGGTAATGGCTTTAAACTGAAAAAGGGTAGATTTAGATTAGATATAAGGAAGAAATTCTTCGCTATGCAGGTGGTGAGGCACTGGAACAGGTTGCCCGGAGAAGTTGTGGGTGCCCCCTCCCTGGAAGTGTTCAAGGCGAGGTTGGATGGGGCAACCTGGTCTAGTGGAAGGTGTCCCTGCCCATGGCAGGGGGTTTGGAACTAGGTGATCTTTAGAGTCCCTTCCAACCCAAACCATTCTATGATTCTATGATAAACTGTCTTTGAGAATTAGTCAATGAGGCACTGCTGTACTGCAAAGGCAGTGTGGAGAGAAAATTGTAGTCATTATTTGCACTGGTAAAACAGTTTAGTTTTACTACAGCCTATGAGTTTCCTTCATGTTGTGCCTCATCATTTCCATGTTGTTCTTAATTATTGACTGGAGAGAACTATTTATTCTTTAAATAAGCAGTTACTTATTACTAACTACTCTTATTCCTCCGGGCTGGCTTCAGTAAAGCAGAAATCACACCAATACAGAGCAAAAGACAAGCTCAAATTTTGACAAAGAATTATTTTCTCCTGTTTGTAACTGAGAAAGTCCAAAGGGTATAGGATGCACTCTGTTTTCAGTGGTCTTTCTTTAGCTGACAGTTATCTTTTAGTCAGTATGCTGTGAGTACTCGGTGTTTAAGGAGACTTGACTTTTCCTATACCTATGGGAAATAAGAAGTCCAGACATCTAGGAGTAGGTTGTGGAGTTCCCACTGCCTAAGTTAGCTGATCTCTTAGGAAATTAATTTGGTTTACAAAGGCTGTAGCATAGTCATCATGGATAGGCTGGATCAATGGTCTGTGACCAATTGTATGAGGTTCCACAAGGCCAAGTGCTGGGTCCTGCATTTGGGTCACAACAACGCCATGCAACGCTACAGGCTTGGGGATGAGTGGCTGGAAAGCTGCTTGGCAGAGAGGGATCTGGGGGTACTGATCAACAGCTGACTGAATATGAGCCAGCAGTGTGCACAGATGGCCGAGAAGGCCAATGGCATCCTTGGCTTGTATCAGGAATAGTGTGACCAGCAGGACCAGGGAAGTCATCCTTCCCCTGTACTCGGCACTGGTGAGGCCGCACCTCGAGTACTGTGTTCAGTTTTGGGCCCCTCACTACAAGAAGGACATTGAGGTGCTGGAGCATGTCCAGAGAAGGGCAATGAAGCTGGTGAAGGGTCTAGAGCACAAGTCTTATGAGGAGCGGCTGAGGGAACTGGGGTTGTTTAGCCTGGAGAAGAGGAGGCTGAGGGGAGACCTTATCGCCCTCTACAACTACCTGAAAGGAGGTTGTAGCGAGGTGGGTGTCGGTCTCTTCTCCCAAGTAACAAGCGATAGGACGAGAGGAAATGGCCTCAAGTTGCGCCAGGAGAGGTTTAGAATGGTTACTAGGAAAAACTAGTGGCAGCATGAAGGTGAAAAGATCTTTTTAAATAACCTACAAAGAAGGAAGTATTATTGGAATTAGTTTTCATAGAATCACAGAATGGTTGAGGTTGGAAGGCTACCTGCCCCATCATCCAGATCATTAATGAAGATGTTAAACAGGATTGGACCCAGTATTGACCCCTGAGGTACACCACTAGTTGCTGCCTCCAACTAGACTTTGTGCCAATGATCATGACCCTCTGGGCCTGGCCATTCAGCCAGTTTTCAATCCACTTCACTGCCTGCTCATCCAGCCCATACTTCATTACCTTCTCTATGAAGATCTTATGGGAGACAGTGTTGAAAGCCCTACTGAAGTCTAGGTAGACAATAACCACTGCTCTCCCCTCGTCTACCAGGTCAGTCATTTCATCATAGAAGTTTATCAAATTTAGGCTATGTCTAATGGAAACAGACTAGTCAAAAAGTGCTTACAGAAAGGCATAATCTTTTTCTGAATTAGGTCTTTAGATGCAGTAGTGTGGAAGTAGTGTTGTAGATAACTAAGATGATCAGAAAAAGTACAGAAGTAAAAGCCTTTTGTAGAACACTGAGTATCTTATGTTTGACTGTACCTAGTATTTTCTTCCTTGTTGAATGGGTATTAATGCATTGTAGAGGACAGAGAGTGCACAGTGTGCACAACCTGGATGAGTTAATGATTTAAGGAAAACCATACATTCTGCAATATTTACACAGTTTGAGAGCCCATTTTTTCTGTTTGAACGCTGCACTAATGTATGTTTTTATCTAGCTGTTTAAAATACTCTGTTTTTGAGTGAGGCTTTTCTTGTGAACCTTCTGGAAGGGTCCTGCCTGGACAGTCAGTGCTCCTCCTCTTCCCCTGTCCAGCTGCATCTGGTGACTGAGGGGCAAACCATGAGGCTCTGCCACAGGTGGGACCACGGTGCATGAGGCCATAGCAGGTGGCAGTCCACAGGCTGCAGCACTGTGTTACAACCACCAAAACACAAGCTACAGGCACTAAGGCAGAGGGGACAGGCGGCAGTCTGTGACTCTGAAACTTACTGTCAGTTTTGTACAAAGCATGAGAGGAAGGTGACGTTGCAAACTGTGCTCACTGGTGGCAAAATGAACAGACGTAGGTTTACTGGTAAAACAGATCCTTTCATCGTGCTGGAGTAATTGCTTTGCACAAGTTTTCAGGGAAGTTAAAACATATGAAATCACCCACCAGAGATTCATTTGTTTTGAAAAAGGTAGCCATCTGGGAAGTGTTTAATAAGGTCACTAATTAAATGTGTTGATAAGGAATTTAACAATACCCTTTGCACTTCATTTACACGATGGCACTTTGAGATTGCAGTCAGGTACATTCTGCTTCACCAGACCTAACTCATAATCTGATCGGACAACAGCATGAGGCATTTTTCTTGTGCTCTCCTAATTTATCAAACTCTTGGGTTCAAATAGAGACTCTGCAGCCTCATTAACACATCTCATTTGTACATTCCCTTCACAGTGAGAATTAGCTTTGCGCTGCCTGTGATTAGAGCTGATGAGACAAAGTAACCTGGGACTTAATTAAAGTTGCTTTGCCAGAGAATACACTCTGTAAACAGAAGGCAAGGAGGCTCTTTGGGAAAGTGCCACCTTTAGGTAATCGGATGCCAGAGGAAAAAGTTATTTCTGAAACTTTATGAGCTGGGCCAGGCACAAAACTGACTTACACTTGTAGATTATTAAGAACAAGGAGAAATGTCTTCTAGGTGTGAATGAAAGTCACCAGCAGTCTGTGTGTGGAAGCCCCTTGTTACTTCTGCAGAGAATAAATACTGGTGGCATCTTGGCTAGACTAGCTTGCAGGAGAGTTGGTGGTCTATACAGTGAAAATTTCTTCTGCTACTATTTCAATTTACACTAAATAGACTGTGGTGATCTTGTGCAGTCGTGATGTCGGGATGCCCTCTCTACTGGCCTTGGCTGGGATAGAGTTAATTTTCTTTACAGTAGCTTGTGTAGTTGTCCTGGTTTTGGCTGGGATAGAGTTAATTTTCTTCCTAGTAGCTGTTATAGTGCTGTGTTTTGGATTTAGGATGAGAATAATGCTGATAACACACTGATGGCTTAGTTGTTGCTAAGTAGTACTTACACTAGCCAAGGACTTTTTCAGCTTCCCGTGCTCTGCCAGGTGCATGGGAAGCTGGGAGGGGGCACAGCCAAGGCAGCTGACCCAAACTGGCCAAAAAGATATTCTATACCATATGACGTCATGCTCAGTACATAAGCTGTGGGGAGTCGGCTGGGGGGCAGCAATTGCTGCTCGGGGATGGGCTGGGCATCGGTCAGTGGGTGGTGAGCGGTTGCATCACTTGTTTTTCCTGGGTTTTGTTTCTCTCTGTCTTGTTGTTTTCCTTTTCATTACATTTTTTATTTTTATTTTGTTATTATTGTATTTCAGTTATTGTATTTCAGTTATTAAACTGTTCTTAGCCCATGAGTTTTCTTACTTTTGCTCTTCAGATTCTCTCCCCAATCCCACCAGGGGGAAGGGTGAGCGAGCAGCTGTATGGTACTTGGTTGCCAACTGGGGCTAAACCACAATAGTAGTTCTCTAGTTTGGATTTGTGATGAAAACAGTGTTGATAACATACCCCTGTTTTAGCTATTGCTGAGTGGTGCTTACACAGCCTTAAGGCCTTCTCTGTTTCTCATACCTCCCCACCAGCGAGTAGGCTGGGGTGCACAAGAAGTTGGCAGGCGACACAGCTGGAACAGCTGACCCCAACTGACTAAAGGGATATCCTACACCATATGGTGTCGTGCTCAGCAATAAAACCTCGAGGGAAGATGGAGGAAGGGGGACATTCAGAGTTATGGCGTTCGTCTTCCCAAGTGACTGCTAGGCATGATGGAGCCCTGCTTTCCTGGAAGTGGCAGAAGATCTGCCTGCTGAGAGGGGAAGTAGAGAATGAATTCCTTATTTTGCTTTGCTTGTGCACACAGCTTTTGCTTTACCTATTAACCAGTCTCTATCTCAACCCAAGAGTTTTCTCACTTTACCCATCTGATTATCTCCCCCATCCCACTGTGGGAGAGTGGGTGAGGGGCTGTTTGGGGCTAAGCTGCCCACTGAGGTTAAACCATGACACCCTCCAAATGTCTGCACAGCATGTGTGGATGACATGCTCCCCTAACCCAAGGTCTCCCTTATCTGCCGTCCCTGGCAGGTCATCTCCTCAGGATGACCTACTGGCTGCTGACAATTTTTGAGCTGCTTCCCTCCTGATGTTCTCCAGGGCAGGACGTCAGGGATCTGCATATGTTCCTCTGGGACTCCACAATCCACCATCCCACCACCCTCTCCCAGCTGCAGCTATTCAGGAAAGCCTTCAGTAGTAGCTCTGTGGATCACTGCTTAGATCCAAAATCTCATTTCAGGTCTCTTGCTAGCTAAGCAAGTTAGAGAAGACATCTAACTGCTAGTTCCAGAAAACTGGCCTTTGATGCAAGTGTTTTTGGAGTCCCAGAATCATCCCAACTTTTCCATAGTGTGGGATTCACCTATGCTGAGTAATCCTCATCTCAGCTACCTAAAAATTATATCTAAAATCATCAAAAAATCTATTCTAGTGACTGGAAGATCCCTCTTGGTAGTAAGAGAACGAGCATCTTACCTAAAAATGGATAAGCTGGTGAAATAAAACACCCTGTGGTTTTAAGTAGATTAGCTTTGCACTAGGGTCTAGGCGCAGGTTGCAGAGGCATGTGCTCTATTTGAACTAGAGGCCATCCTGCAAGCAAGCTGGGATCATATTCATTCACAGACTCCTCGTACAACCAGAAAAAAATGCCAGAAAGATGCCAGAACACGTTATGAAGAGAGACTGACCAGTTATGAACTCTGGTAGAGCTGAAGTTCTCTGGAAAAACAATAGTGTTTCCAGATTTTCAGGGAGATAGATAGACGTGGCTGAGTGGAAAGAAACATCTCCATTGACTTCCTGAAGGGACTATGTTAGTATGTGCTGAACTTACTAAATATATTTAAAAAGCCTCAGATGGGCAACAATCCTCATAGGGAAAGATCACTTTCCTTCAATCTATAACGCCACCAGAAAAAAGGAGGTATCAGTTGGAAGCACTTCTGAAACTGCTATTTCAGGAGAGATCAAGATGTCCAAGTGATCACACAGTTCATTTCGGAAGGTAACACTGAGCACGTGAAAATGAACTACATCAGGCCAGCCTCACTGGGGATGAAGGAAGAAGAGAATTAACCATTCATTTATCGGAAAGATAGATTTTTTTTTATCTTAACTTACTTTATTTCTGTGAGATAAATTATTAAAGTAGGCATATTGTCACTAACAAGGAGTAGTGCCCATGTGGTGTATATGTCATTGTTCCTTTTTATGTCATTTTGGAGAGTGCAAACTTACAAGATGGCAATGAAACAGTAAAAGAGACAATCTCAGATCCTGATTTTACTCTGCTGAAATGTAGCATCATTCAACTTTTACGCTCTACAGCATAGAGTGCTTCAGTGGTCTACAGGGCACAGAAAAGAAAGACGGGATACACATATGATGTGCCCTTATCCCAGCAACATGAATGGAGGACATAATTTACTGCTGAGCATAGCTCTTACTTCAGTACAGAGTCATCAGTTTCTCTCCATAGTCTCTTCTCAGGTACTAATCCTTTTCTGTCCATTCCCAGGACTAGTCCGTAATCCAACTAGATGTCACAGGATCAGGCCACAGGTATTATTTCCTTCTGTTTGGTGATATGTCAGTTCTAGAAAAGCCAGGTCATAGATTAAAAAAATGACAGCTTGTGGGTCTTCTTCAGCTGGTGACCGAGTTTTTGGCTTACTCGCCTGTCCTTCATGACCCAGTCTGGGTGTCCTGAGAAGCTGCACACAGATGTAACCTTGACAGCCTGCTCACCCAGGCACCGTCACCCCAAGCCATTCCTGTAGCCCTTCTTCTGCCGCTCCTTCTGGTGCGTCCACGTTCGCCCTGCCCCATGCACCCTCCATTCAGGCCAACCATAGCATTTCTATAACAATTCTCAATATATTTTCTCACCAGCTGTCACAGCATTGCCATCAGACAAAATAACAATATGTCCAAGCCAAAAAAAAGTTCTGTAAGATGCAAATTGGTGAATACTTTACATCGAAACATTCATTAGACAAGCATCATTTTCTGGCATTGTCAGGTTCAATGTTGCTTTTCACTATTGCTTTTCATTCTGTACATCATATTTTTCCTTATCTTTGTTCTCGTTAAACATGCTTTTGATCTCATTAAGCAGCGAAACCTTTAAGTGACAAAGTCTTAAGTGACAAGCACTAGTTGAAATGGAAACAGAGGGAGCAGCATGACATTTCTCTCCCAGCTTCCCTCCATGGATTATCCTGTTGTGGCTGTATATGGGAATGTTTTGACCTCTGTATACATACTGAAGGGGAGGGACAAAACTTCAAAGCTTTGGGTTATTACTCAAATAACAGAAATTCATAAGGAAAGGCTTTTCTGCTCTTTCTAGAGGACAATAAATAAACACAAATATTGTAATATAAACACACCTTGTTCAAGAAATTAATCTGTTGTATTAGAATAATTTCTTAATGATTAAGAGCAGGGATATAAACTGCTGCAAGTTTTTTTAAACTTAAGTCTTACTCTCCTGTGCATTGCATATAAATAGCTATAACCAAAAAAAAACATATACAAATCCCAATCTGGAATGAAAGAAGACGTAAAGCGCAATAGTTGCTTATCTGCTTGAAACAGATTTGATAAATGAGTAAACAAATAGGTGTTTCCTTCATTTTCAACTCTTACATCTGTGAGTTCAGCCTCCAGACAAAAATTCAAAGCCATGAATCCAACCATTTAAAGCATGTTACTCTAAAAACAAATGAGTCCTGGAAGAGTCCTGTTGAAAAACTTTCCCAGACAGAATCATCTTTAATGCCCTGCGAAACCACATGTAAAAAAATGCATAAATAATTGGGTTAAATGTAGAATTTAAATAACCAAACCATACCAAAGCATCAATGAGAATAGGAGGTATCACATAATTCATAAATGGATTGGTTGCTGTAAAGAAGAAGAATGGACTCCAGCAAATGAGAAACACTCCTATTATTATGCCTAATGTCTTGGCAGCTTTCCTTTCTCTGCAGAATGACATGTGGTGCTTCATTTCAAATTGCACCTTTTTTTGGCTAATCGCATCAATGGATCTTGCCTGCCTCTTGGCTATAGAGTATATTTTCCTATAGATGCACAGCATAATAAATCCAGGAATATAAAAAGACACTATGGAGGCCACAACACCCGAAGTTTCACTAAAAATGACAGAGCATCCTCCTGCACAATGCACATGATTATAAATCTGTTCTGCCCCTCGCAAATTTAGGTCTAGAAAGATCATCCCAAAAGCAAAAGCAGCAGGCACTATCCAACTTACAAATATCATGACCAGGATAACAGAAGTATTTATCTTTGATTTGTATCTTAGAGGGTCACACACAGCATAGTAACGGTCAATGGATATGGAGGAAAGATGGAAGATGGAAGCCGTGCTCAGCATAATGTCCGTGCTTGTGTGGATCTTGCAGAAGAGCTCCCCAAAATACCAGCAGTGCTCAACAGAACGCACCATGCTGCAAGGCATGATGAAGAATCCCAAAAAAAAGTCTACTGTGGCCATAGAAAGTATCAGGAAATTGGTAGGCGTATGGAGCTGCTTAAAATGCGATATTGAGATGATAACAGTCAAATTTCCAACCACTGTGGCCAGAATAATGCAAACCATGAAGATATACATGGAAACACGGATACTGTTTGACCAGCTGCTCCTTATGCAAGAGCCATTTACGGATTCACAGCACAGTTGCATCCTTATTGAGGTCTCAAATCCACGTAGGTGTGCAGCACAGGTACTGTTTTTTCTAATGCTGAGATACATTTACAACTGTTTTTTTCTTTTCTATACGGGGAGAGCTGCAGGGAGGAAAAAAAAGGGCAATTGTAAACACCTTCATTTATTTGGATGCAATTCACATTTCATTATTTATGAAGGATGAAACTATTTTGTAACTATACTTTTAACAGAATTACACTTATATCATTAGACTTCCCTTGAAATGGGAATCTCATTTGATGAAATTAATTGTATAAGGGGGTGTCCTCACACCAGAATAGCAGCGGCTCCCAGCAAGTCTGCACTGGGCAATGTCTTGTAGAGTGGGCAGATTGAGAAGTCCTTTTTGTTATTTTCTGTTTAAACAGTCCTAGCCTTCTTCATCAAAATTGGTTGGAGTCCTGTATCTCTCACTTTGCTCTTGAAAATCAGTAATTTTAGATTCTGAAGTTCCCTCAGCTTATTTTTTGATACATAAGTCTAAGATCTACAAGTCTAAAACAGAAAGCTAAAGCTGAGAAGCCCACGCTCAGCCTCTCCTCCAGCCCTGTCCTGACAGCGATAACTGAACCCGCTGTGCAGCCTGGCAAAACCAAAGAGTTTCCACCAGCCCTCGGTTTTTAGGCAGATGGTACTGCCTGACCAGATCAAATCTTACTGCAAAATTCTTGTAGGCTTTAGCTGTAAATAGAGACGTAAGGAAAAGATTTAACAGGAGAAATAAACTTTTCTGACCTTTTGCTGCCAAAATATAGTGGAAGAGCCTGACTAATCCGAAGCATTAGTGCTGTATAAGCAAGTATCTTTTCTGTTGGGCTCTGATTTATTGCAGTGCTAGTAGTTTAGCATTGTTTTGTATATTTATTATGTTAACACTGTTCTTAGCCAAGGCACAAACATGGAGAGAAACATTTTCTGAATATTGTTTTAGTCTGCAACTGAGGACACAAATATTGGCTGTCCTCTCATGTATGCAGTAACATGTCCCTTTTGCAAGTGTCTTTACAAAAGTGTTTCATGAAAGTACTTAAGCACTTAGCAAGCAACATTCATTGTTGAAAGATCTGGTTTTTCTTTAATTAACAGAAAAATAGTATTGTTGTGAAAAATAAAGAACATTAGCATATGCTATTCAGTAGCATTATTGTTATGGTATAACGGTTGTTTAAGTCAGAAAAATACTGACATGGCAATTCAGCCCGTACTAATTTAACCCATTTGCTTCGGGACTTTTCTGCCTCTGGTTATTCTGGATAGAACACAACAGAATAATTATTTTTTTCCCATATTGAAACAAGTGTTATTACAAGCACACCATGCCATTAGAAGCTAAATGCGAACTGAATACAGGTGACAAACTATAGCTTGCAAAACCCTGGCAGCTACAGGGTTATAACTAACAGCTTGCGTTTAGAGAGGGATTTTCAAGTAGTGCTAGCAGTGGCACCTGAGTACCAGGGAGAAGGTGCATCCAGAGGCACTCTCAGGAGTACAGGACACAACCTGATTATATTTATTTACTGTTTGGGGTGCCTCTTGCTTCCCCCTTTTTCTACCTGCTAATGTTTAACATCATCTCTGCTCTTTTCCAGCTCACTTTAACTACCACTTCATGTGTTTCACTTTTGGTCAGTCTCTTCATGTTTCTTTCCCTGCCAGTCATTCCTTCTTTTGGTGTATTCACACCCAGACAGAGGAAACACAGCCAGATGGATCTTTATTAACTCAAATCTTCAATTTTCACAGCAGAAAGAATTAAACACCAATTTAACTGTATATTCTGGACATAATTATAAAAGTTTTAAGCTCATTCAGGTTATAAATGTGTCACATAGATTTCAGCCTTCATTTGTTTTATGTGTAAATAAATTAAACAAATATGGTAAAACAGGCTATGAAGCCAATCAAAAAGAATTAAGGTGTTGTCTCTAGTTTTCTTTTCTGTTTAAAAGTTTAACAACTTCCCTATTGTTCTCTGACAGAGAAACTGTTTAGCCTAAAGAAATATGATCTCCCCTGGAAACTGTTTTTCTTTAAAAAAAAAATCTCATTTTCAGGAGATTTTGTTTTTTCATTAAACAAAAAGAAGAAACTCCAACCAAAATATTGCGCAAACTGAGATCAAGTGTGTGGCTTTGCGTGAAATGGAAATAAAATAAGTCAAAACTCATGTGGCAAACTGTCCAAATGAGCTAAACACTGAAGAAGTTTTCAACAAGAAAGCAGAACACTTCTCTTCCATAATTGATTACAAAGTTTAAAATTCAATAAAATGGAAATATGTAGAAGCATCCTTTTAAAAATCTGTCCCCCTGCCTTTCTCCCCTCACACTGGATAGAAGTCTGCTCTTGATGCTCATTTGTTTTCTGCTCATTGAGTGGCACCCCTTCCTTTTAAAGACCATCTCAAAAGACAGCTGAACCTCTTCACCATCATAACAGTTCTGGGTAACTTTGCGAGGACAGGCACTTAATCCGCAGCTAGAGCAGCCTCCAGAAGCCCCCAGCACATTGCTGGAGGATGTTGGGTGCAACGAATAGCGTCCCTGGCCCCTTCTCTCAGGAGCTGCTGTTAATGTGAGTAGTAGCTCAAACTGTTTATTTTGTCACCCACTTAAGAACAAAATCATGGCTGTTAACGGTCATATTTATTTAACAGGCCTTATTTATAGGTGAATTGAACTCATTTGAAGTATGTTTACTTGTTTGATTAAACGTTGTGGTCACATTGGGAGCAGCCCAAGATTATCTAGGCGCAGAACAAAACCCACTATGTAGTCTCCCTTCTGTAAGCTTCTAAAATATAGCAAAATACGTAAGTATAGGTAGGTTACAGCAGCATGTAAGATTTCCTTGAAAAGGTATATTGTGTACAGAGTGACATGACGTGTATTTACCAGCCTAGCTCTGATTACTCTACTGAACAAACAGGTTTAATCTAACAGCCTAATCACTTAAAGATACAGCTACTAAAAAGCTGTTTAAAGTAAACACCTATTATTAGCTGTATTGGAGTCATGGATGAGGAGCATCAATTTTTTGCTCCACAAAGGACCATGCAGCCTTTTAAAACAGTGATACTACTGAACATAAAAGACTGTTAATATGGTGACCATCATCTAAAGCCCAGTTATGCTGGGTGCCTCAGGGACATATGCAACAAGGTAGATTAAGATACTGCTTCTTGCAAAATATGCTGCATGACCTGGGTTAGCTGCTTCATTATATTATGTGTGCAAAAATCAAAATGAATGCAAACAACTCAGTTCTTTTATTTTTCTTGAGGCTGCACTCATAGAGGGACTGAGGTGTTGCAATGCAAGGTTCTCCTTCCTATAGGAAGAGAGTTTGCCAACTAGAAAAAAGTGCAGAAACCACCATCAGGCTGAGTGAGAAACCACTTGAGAGAGTCAAGAGGGTATTTGAGGAGAGGAGTCAGGTCCAGTTGCTCAGAGTTGGGGAAAAGTCAAAGAGACATTAGGCACCCAAATACTGGTCTCTGAGAGAGGCCTTCACCCTTTTGAGATTCATAGCTGCGGGCCTTCCTTGGAGCCAGACACTTCTCTTTGAGGAGTGAAGGTTTAGGCCTTGGTAATTACCATCTTGACATATACATTTTATAGAAAGGTAAAATTTAGGGGAACGAATCCATGTTGCCTTACTCTGTACAAAATTCAGTTATAAAGAAGTTTGGCGGCCAGCTCACTATGGTGACTTAGTCAAAGGACATCCATGTATGCACACACGCTGCTCTCCTGCCATGCCTCTCCTTCGGTGGCCACATCTCAAGGTGATGATCTGGAAAGGCAGCTCTGCTTGAAGCGTTTGTTTCAGAAACAGGTGCGTGGCAGCAACCAGCCG
The DNA here is from genome assembly GCA_013401315.1 of Balaeniceps rex. Lineage (NCBI taxonomy): Eukaryota > Metazoa > Chordata > Aves > Pelecaniformes > Balaenicipitidae > Balaeniceps > Balaeniceps rex. Next base: position 68,190 of record VYZW01048834.1, on the reverse strand, counting down.
AACCCTGCGGGGACCCTCTGGGGTGCCAGTGCTACCAAAATCATGGCAGAGAGGCTGGGGAGCCTTCCCCTGCCCTGAACAGCTCTGCTCCACTGCAGGTGGGCAGGCAGCAGCCAGCTATGCAGTGTGGGTTTTTGCTCTGCCTCCCTCCACGACCAGATTTTGAGTCCAGTCAGGGAGTGTTTGCCTCCAGTTTCTGACTTGCAATAAAATGCAAGAACACCTTGCCATTCTTCCTCTCATGTGTGACATTTCTCCAGGAGGCAACCTGCTTCTTTTTAAGCGTGCTGAGGACTTTGGAAGGGTTAGGAGTCCTCAGGGAGATGAAATAAAACGAAGAGTCAAAACCCGATGATGCAAAAAGATATGTTGTAGTGTTATTATATTTATCAGATGCCTGTATGACAGTCATATCTTGTCTGCCTGCCCTGTGCCTGCACTGTGCACTTATCACTGGAATATGCTGGTGGAGGGGAAGTTCAAATAACGTATCTGAGAGCAGCCAGTTCGAGCACAGGTCCCTGGGGCAGGCATGTTTGCTGTCTAGCTGACTACTGGCAATGCCTATAAACTTAAAATTAATTAAATGTATTTTAAAAAGAAAAAATGCAGAGAAAGGGACACTAAAGGTGAATTTTGTCCCCCATATCAGTGCAGCTGGGCTCTCACCTTGACTTCACCTCTAAAGAAGAAAAGACTCATCTGTGGGGCTGGCTAGCCTTCCTGCTCCCACCAAAATCCTCTCGGGGCCAAGGGTTGCAAAACAGCTACCATGTACTTTGCAAAGCACAGAGGAGAGAGTTGGCTGGGGCTGTTTGTTGAGCGCGACTGCTCGCGGCAGGGACAGGACCGGTGTGGGGTCCAGCAGGTGCCTTCGGCAGCCCCACGGCAGCAGGAGGCTGCTCACAGCCAGAGTGGCTGGAGGACACAGGATTTCTCTGTATAGACTATTTTTGGAGATGCCCTTCACTCTTCTACCAAACACCAACCCACAGGCTTAGCACTGAGCCTTCGTTATCACTGAATGCGCCAGCTTGTACTGCAGGACCCATACACATTGGAAATGTGTGAACAGACCTAGAGGAAACTGTGAGGATGGGAAGGGTGGTATTTGATGGTATGTTTACTGAAACAAATGTAAAGTGGCAGTTTATAAGATATCAAGATGATTAAGTAATTGGGCAGGCCGAATTGCCAACTGATTTAGAGCAACAATGAACACTTTGGTAACAAGCTTTCATGCTGTTCGTGCAGATACTTCAAAAGGCATTTTTCTGCGGCTTAATGCTGATGTGGATCATGAAAACATTCTCAAACTTGCTATTTATAATATCAAAGAGAAATATGTCAAGCTCCATTTTTGGGAGACCTCAGAGCACTTATAAATAGCCAGTGTTCAACAGTCTTTTGAGTATGTAATATAGTAAAGCAGTTATACATCAAAATTAAAAGTAAAAACTTGTCTACAAAATTGTTGCTGTGGCTTTCTTTTCTGCAAAATTTGTATTTCTGCAATAATTAGTTTTCAGGTTTTTGGAAAAACAAGAAGAGGAGATGTTGTCACACTGTCTAGCATACCTTGAGTCCTCTACACTTCTTGTTTGTTTGTTTTTAAAACATAAAATAATTAAAATGGAAAACAGCACAGAAGGGAATGGAAATAGCACTTTTGCCAGACACCAAATCTATTTGAACTATGTATTAAAAAATGATTCTGTCCTTCTTAGGCAAGGCTGTGAAAGTGACATTGGAAATGGAAAGGAACAGAATGAGGCTCAGGAATGAGAAAGGTTACCATGAAAAAAAATAAAAGGCAGGAAAGCATTGATTTCTACTGTGATTCTTTTAGCTTGCATTTCTATGGGTACAGTTTGGTCATTTGGCAGAAAATATCATTTTATAGAATCAATTAGACAGAGGAAAGTTTCTCATTTTCATATGGTTCATTTTAAAAACCGTTTCTCTGCGAGGGGAACCATGGATTCAAAACTACTGGAGTCTCTAAGGTAGCCCCATAGTTGGAGAGGAATTTTGAAAGTATGTAACTCCACTCACCATTTATGCAGTCCTCAGGAAAAAAAAAACACAGCATTACAAAAAATTATCTTCTTAAATTTCCATTCATATGTTTGCAATCTGGGGGAAAATGCACAAATTCCCAATGAGCTATTAGTTCAAAATAAATATTTCATTATAGGGGTTAAACGAGAAAATGTGCCAACTACTAATCTGAATGCTGTTGCTGCAAATCTGGTGTAATTCCACTTGAAGGCAATCTGAAATTAGCCCAGATTTATACCAGAGGAATTTAGAGAAGAATGGATGAGATGATTGACCTTTAGATCTTTTCCCATGGTTTATATTCTTACTTTTCAGTGGAAACCATCATTTTTCCTTGCCAAGTAAAAATATCTGTTTATACAGAGTAATGTGATGTTTGTGCTCTTTCTCAAAGTGTAGTGCTTAGGATCAGGACTATAAATCCAAACCGCAAGATAAATGCAAATCTCTGAAATGCGCAGAGGACTAAGAGATTCCAAGAAACTAATGTTTTTACAGCAAAGCAAAACACATCCATCCAAAGCCAAGAAACTATCTCTGCACAGGGTGTGTGTGTGGTTCTACATATTTGGTAGCCCTGATAAGTAATGCCATAACGTAGTCTATTGCCTCCACTTGGTAGCCAAACTGTTCCCGCAGACAGCAGTGCCAGCACTCCCCAGAGGGCAGGAGCAGCCCCTCGCCTCTCTCCCCGGCAGGGCGAGCGAATCCCCCGAGCTGTAGTGTGGGTGCAAAGGCACCCATGCAGCCAGGCAGGTCTCCTGTGCCTCTCCAGCACTCCTGTGCACCCACCAATCCCACGGGAGTGAATTTAGGACTGCGGCCTCCTAACACCACCTCCAATACGATGGCGAACACGGAGGAGGGAGGCAGCGTGCAGTAAGCAGGTACGATCCCAGCTTCATCATTCTGCATCCTCATGGCCCTGGAATAACTTCACAGAAAGTAAAGAGCCTTACTGTGAACTCACAGCTGTGCCTGAAAAGAGTTTTGCCCCCTAGCTATGCTTCTCTTTCAGCTATTGGGAATGAATGGCTTTTTAAATCATACTCTCGGCCACCACCAAAACCTCATTGCTGTTGGTGCTGTTGCTGCTCACTACAGAAAGAATGCAGTGATCTGTGCCAAATAACAACTATTATCTTCCATGCTAACCACAGAAGATTCATCTTTGGAACAAAATAATATCCCAGACTAGCATATTAGCAGCTCACCTGATTTCAGACTGCGTGACACGGAGACAGTACCTGCTCAGGAGTTATTTCCTCACCACGAACTGGTGCAGCCTGCAGATACAGCGCGATAGTGACTCATCCCACATGAATCCCACCACTGAGCGGCTGCACGCTTCGGCTGACTCTGGTTTACAGCCTGCTGGAAAAATCTCATCAACAGGATGACGTAAATATTAAATATGCAGAAAAGATAAGCAGATAATAAATCTATTCTGACACAAGCCACTAGCATATGCAAAGATGACTGCATTTGAATTAGGTTAAAGCCAGGCTCATGGAAAGAAGCATACAAAATAAAGACAAATATTTATTATGGTCAAAGTACAGATGGAGCTAACAGCACTGAACTGTTTTTAATATTGCCTGATGTTTCTCGCCCTCTTTTCAATTTTGTGTAATGCTGCCAAACTTTAGCAAGTTCAGTTATCTTTGAAAATTTAATTTGTCTGTCCCAGACTGGACATTTTCAAAAAAATCCAACCACAATATTTCAACAGTATCTGAGAACAAGACCGATTAAAAAGATATTGTTTTCTCCTAAGGAAAAATTCTGGTTGTCTTTTATTTATGATGCTCTGGTGTTTATATGCTTTGTAGTAGGGACTTAAGAGGTGTTGATTGCCTATTTATATACCTTTTACCATACCAGAAGAACTATACCTAAATATGGCCACATTACAAATCAGCAGTGGCCAAACTGTGACTTGTTGCTTTTTAAAGCACAGCTCATTGACCGGCACCCACATCTTCAAACAGTAAGAGTTTTAGTATTGCTGTGGAGCCCAAGGAAGAGAGTCCATCCAGAAAGAAGTAATCCCAGGAGGGAGATGAACTGACGCACTTTGGGTCAGTTTGCGTGCCTCAGCTGGTGGGGTGCACTGGTGGAGAGCCATGCCTTATGGCTCCTGCTCCCCTGAGGTTTCTCTGAGCCCTAAGTGGGACCTGTGGGGCTCAGGTTGCAACTTCTCCCTGGAGATTTGGGATTGGGGTGGGCTTGGGAGGTAGGGAAGTATGGCCCTGGCAAGGTGGCACAGGGGACGTGAGGCTGAACAAGAGGGACAACTCTTGGTGAAATGAAGGTCTTGAAATGTCACATTCTGGTCTGGAAGCATGGCTACTCTACTGGAAGCCCCTGAAACCTAAAATTGCCAATAAATGTCAATAAGCAATCTCCTGGAGCCTCCATTCTCATGGACTACTCTCTGTTGCTTTTCACAAATGCTGGATTTGACTACAGGAGGCACATGCTGTTTTCCTAGAAATACTGAACAAGTTTGATTGTTTCCAATTGTCTATTTGCAAGCCCAACAGACTGCAGATGCCAGTGCTGCTGCATTTTGGGCCATTTTTAAGGAGGGGGGACCTGCCAGTGCAATCCTTTGCTTCCACAGTTGTTTGCTGCTGCAGGAAGAGGGAGTGCAGTGCATGAGCATTGCTGGTATTGTGGCACTGCAGCAACAGCAACTCAACTAGTGCAGGAACTACCAGTGTCAGAGGCTGTGCCCTTTTGTGCCCACCCTCCGCTGCCCAGTCTCAGGAATACATGCCTGGGCAGCCTGACTTTTCAGCAGAAGAACTTCATTTATCTTCTCAGTAGCTGCTGTATGTCATTGGAATATGCTTTTTGGATCACCGAAGGTGAGGTAAGGGTGCACTGGAGTCCGTCTTGAGTTTGATTTTTTATTTGTTATCAAGTTCCTGCTTGCTAGCCATCTCCTGCACAATACCTGTGAGACTGAAAGGGAACAGATGGCAGCAACAGGAGGTTTAGCTGTTTAAATGTGACTTTACCAGCCTGCATAAGTTTTTGTTTTAGCAGGTGAGGCTTGGTGAAGAGAAAGTAAATATCCCTCTCTTTTCTTCTCCCTATTCCCTTTTCCCCGCTCTGTAGTCCATTTTGTTCTTATCTGCAATTGTTTCTCCTTCTTCCTTCTGTGCCTTGCAAACCTCGTTGCCCCAGCTGCCCACATGGACTAATGCCATAAATGGACCCCCTTGTACAGGTCCCTTTTCTCCTTTCTAACATGCTGTATATGCATCTGTTACCAGACAATATTAGGTGGGTCATTTCATACCACAGGGTTTGAAGCTTTCACTGAACGTGTGCTCCTCATTTTCTGGGTGCATGCCAGGACTTGATTTTTACAGGTAGTTGGCACTTGCAGCTGAAGCCAGTGACAATCATGTTTTGACTATATACAGTATTTTTGTAATATGACTTATTCTGGCATCTCAAGTTAGCCGCCTAAATTAGTGTCTACTGTAAACATCAGTTTCTTTGCACTTCATCACCTCATCTACATTATAGGATAAAAATTACTGCTAGCTTCATGGAAGCGCTTTCATTGCAAATGTTCCTAAGACATCAAGATATTATCTAATGATGAGCCTTGGCAAATGAAGGAGGGGTACGGGTCACGTCCTTAGTGATAGAAGAGCAATGATTTGTAAGAAAAGACTCAGCAGAAAACAACTGGCATTGTAAAACTCCCTTGGCAAAACATGAGTGTTGCACGACCCTCAAATGCAAGAGGTTTCGTGCCTGCTTTTTGTTTAGTTTAACACTGAACTTGGAAAAATCCCTGCAAACAGAGGCTAATGTTAACATGAATAAACAATATAAAATGCCTAGTGTAACATTAAAGATAGGCTTAGAAAGTCTTCAACAAAATGAACATCTAAGCCTGTTGCTAGGTAATGATGATTGATCAAACTTAAGCTTTCTTTTTATATAGCTCTGGTCCTTATACATACAGCCATCTGATACTCTTGAGTTATAGCTAAATGACATCTATTATGAAAGGCACGACACATGTATTTTTACCCACACCTGCCAAAGCTTTCTGTCTTTCAGTCTAGCTACCAGGAAGTACCTCACTGTCCATTAATGGCCACGTTTTTACAGCTCGCTCTTCCCTTTCATATCTCAGTGTCAGATATATTTGATTTCTACTTAGGCAAGCATAATTCTTCTTTTGAACAATAATTTCCATGAATGAATTATGTGTTTTCACAATTTGGTTAGGTTAGCGATTGCAGCCAACTCAGCGTAAGAATATCTCTGAGAAAACTGGAGAAGACAACTACTGACCAAGTAGGGGATGGGAAGAAAACAAAGGTCTGTACATTTTTGATCAATTTTTGTACAGTTTGTCAGCTGGGTGACAAACCAAGATACTGGGGATTTTACAGGGCCAGTGCACCTAACTTCTGCCGAGGTGGGAGCTATATGGATCACTGTCTCTATGAACTGTCCTGGGCAAAGCCAATGACTTCCAACCCCAACCAAACCCGGTCAAGTAGCGTGAGAGCCTCCATGCAGGGTGCACTGAAAAAACCACAGAATACGACTCTTTGAATTCACAACTAAATGCAGAACATCTCTGTCTCTGCAGATGCACAATCAGCAGATGTAGACTGAGGTAACACCATGGATTTTAGTAGTAGTATAGCAAACTCACTGCCCACATTTGACTTTATCAGACCTCAATGAAAGAGCATTAAGGCAAGATTTCTGGCTCTTAGAGGAGACAAAATGAAAAAGGAAAAGAAGAGCTTTAGGTATTAGATAACAGCACTTAGCCAGCACAGTAATAAATGGTATATGGAAAACTTAGAAAGGTCTCTAACAAGTATGGGGGAGTGTATCCTGAAGAGTCTGTAAATAACTTAGCAATGGCATAGGCCTAAGGTTCACTGTACTCTCTTTGCTCAACTTAATGGAGTTGATGCCAAGGCATTAAAACTGCTTATCATTATTATATTTTGCCTAAGATTTTCATAAATGTTGCAGAATGAGGTTTAGATTTTTCCAAAACCGTTTATAAATTTGACATGAATTACTAACAAAGTTTTGCCTGAAAAAAATAATGTCTTTTCCTTAAAGAACCCCAAAACTATAACTGAATAGTCCTTTTTCAGTGTACAAAAAGAAATCTCAAATGGCTGGAAAACACAGCAAGGTGAGCTGCAGAATAGAAAAATAACCATCCTATAAAAACTGACCTTAATTTTTCCATGTATTTACTTTGATAAATTCAAGTATGTCTTATACTCCTAACACTCATTTAGAAGTAAATGTTCAAAAATTTTTGTTACAAAAGTCTTCACTTGATCTTAAGGACTGTCTCTAAGGTACTCTATTGGGGTTTTTTATGGTTTATGTTATTATGTTTTGCAGTACGTGAGCTGGGCAACCAACTGTATGCAAATACATATTCTCCTTTTTTTCTGCAAAGGGCTTTCCTAAAGATTGACTGTTTTTTCCGACATTAAAAGATATTACTGCTTCCTACACTCCTTGCTGCTCTTGCATACTGACACCATCACGGCTACCAGACTATGAGTTCACCTAAATGAACTTTAGCAAATGAAGATGGATAGGCAAAGTAAAAATAATGTAGTTACAATGCATTTCTTATATTGTACATATTTGTAGCGGAAATTCACTGCTATCATGAGAATATCTGAACAGACAATGGAGTATTTCACTTACAACCTTATAGTAATGAATAGCTACAAGAAACCTTTTAATACTTTCACAGATGGAGGCTACAAGTGCTTCTGCTAATTCTTTTCTAAACTGAAAAAGAAATTAACATTTTGCTGTCAATATGCTAAGTTTCTGTTTCACCAAGACTGATCATTTCTAGCTGTGTCTGATCCACAGGTAGACAACACTGGGTAATGCTGTTATGCTCATCTGTGGCTTCAGTAGGAGGTGCTGTTTGTCTACAGTGTCAAGAGGTTAATTTTTAGAAGGTATACTGGAATTATTTCTCTGTTGGGCTCCATGACATCTCATAGTCTATCACAAGCCACTGACAAGCATTCCTGTATTAGCTGTGGTAAGCCTTTTAATAATTGCTGCTGTCTTTATTGACCTGTGCAAGTTATTTCTCTTTTTCAACTTTCCTGCCCTGATGGTGGACGGTGACATTGCAAACACTGTCTGGATGAGGTGGGGTTATAATTTGGTTCTTGGTTAATTAGAAATGTATGAATCCTTCAATTCAAACTCAGGTCATGGTCATTCTGTCTATCACTCACTATATCTGCACTGATTCTGTGTACCTAGGAATGGTGTCCCATACTGCCAGTAATTCACCTATGAAAACATGAGTTGTTCATAAACAGTTAGTATTGTATTACTGGAACTAATAGTTGCACAATCTCCAACTGCACCTCACTGTTCCACATTATTTAATGGATAACTTGAGGTCATGATGACTAAAATAAGCATACAAAGACATGGCTGTAGTGTCCTGCTCTCTTAAAAAAAAAAAAAAAAACAACAGGTTATTAAGATTCTGTCACTCTATTTTTGCTCAAGGTCTGCTTGCTTTAATTCAATATGTACAATAAAATACATTAGATTTTACTCAGAGTTAAAGCTTCCCTAAAGTTGTTACCAGTCTTACTTAAGTCAGCTGTAAGGTTTGGATCACACTTGTTTTAATGCAGTGGTTTTCTACCTTCATCTGAAGCTTTGCATCAATAAAATCTATTAAGGACTTGTTTTTCTCTCCATGTGATCAGAGACACCATGGACAGGTGTGTCTTGTTTGCTTTGGCCAGCACCAAGGTATAAGGAAGAAATATTGACGTGTGAAGATCAGGCTTTTCCAGCTCAGAAAAGGATGGGGTTCATTAGGATACCATCTGGAGTAGCTTTTGAGGTGGAGTCATTGACGTGAATTACATATAAATTAATTTGATTCTTCTCCTCTGGCATATCTGTCCCAGAGTCAGTAAACACTTCTGTTCTTTCAGAAAGTCAAATTTTGTCCCATAAGGAAAATGTAGGAAAGGCCTTTTTTTTCCCCCCCCTAAAGATGAGCTAACATTCTCTCTTTTCTAACTCCCACCTAGCAGGTAGGAAAGTAAGTGCATAGCTGGTTAACTTTCCATGAATTCAACAGAAACTGTTCTGGGTGAATGTGATTTGTTGCATTGGTCATTCATTATCTCTCTGCTTCTGTATTCTGAATGTTTCTGTAATTTGCATCATTTGAAACTGGCCTTTATTACAAAACCTCACATCTCCTGAAACTGAACTTCATCTAGTCACTGTGACCACCAAGGTCCTTCAGCTGAAGATCTGGTTGGTTTTTGCACTCGTTCCAGGGAACCCTTGCCCAAAAGCAGGGTTCATGGTTCTTGCACATTAAAATGATGAAGCTGTTCTGAGACTGCTGCAATGGTCCATGTAACTTCATCCTCTGCTTGGTTAAAGTCTTGCTTAATCATTGGAAATAAGAAAGGGATTAATCAACTCCTCGGTGGTCCAGTGTATAACACCCTCATTACCCTCTCAGGGAGAGGAAAGCTGTGCAGCAAATCTTGAAAACTACAGGTCAACCATTCTTCTGATTTGGCTTTAGTGTCATTTTCAAAGAATCCTGGACTTCTGCATCCCTAATGGATGAGGTTGGAGAGTCCTTTCCTGATACCCTATAAGTTACTTAACTAGCAATATCAATTGTATCCCACCCATTTCCAACTCTGACAACCTAAGACAGTCAGCTCGGCATGGATCTGGGACGTACTCCATACTCCAGAAATGCCAGCAAGCGATATGTGAGAGATGTTTATGTTCAATTATCACAGCCTGAATAGTGACAAGGGAGCAGAACGTGGCATAAAATCTACCCTTGAATAAAAAAAATATTTCTTTAAAATTTAGTTCTCTCCCCAGGGGCCCAACTTCATTAATACTAATGAACTCTCAGTGACTCCACTGCTACAGATATTTTTGGAAAGTTTAACCTGATAGGAGAAAGACAAACCTAGTAATAATAAACTGAATGTCTACAGTTCTGTCCAATCCAGGTCTCCCAACTGTATTCCTCTTCAGTTTCAGAAAGTTTTTTATAAATTCCACATCCATTTTGAGTACATGAAATACTCAGGATTTAAAGTACCAGCAACCTGCAAAGTATTTGTTTCAAGAATGCCACTGATGTACGTGAGGCATTTTTCTCTAAAATGTCCCCAGATTCTTCTTTTTTGTGGATTAGCAGGTAAAGCTGTTCATGCCAACCAGTGAACAAAGATTTTAATCAAGTGATTTGACTGTGTCAACAAAAACAAAAGTCAAATTGCGCGTTCACGTGCCACTCCAGCAGCGGTTCCTTTTTTTTTTTTTTTTTCCACATGAGCAATTCTAGGCCAGGTAAGAAAAGCATATTTCGCCTGAAAGGCAGCCAAGAGGAAGACGGAGGTGAGCAGCAGAGTGCGAGAAGGCGGTGCGGTGCTGCTCCCCACCTGAGTTAGCAGCTCTTGCAGCACCTGTGAGGCCTGAGGGCTGCGGGAGGCTGCCTTCCCCCCCACAGGGCTCCCTCTTTCTTCCCACCCTACCCCACTGGAGCCAAGGCCTGAGCTCTCTCAAGGAGCGACCAAGACTAGAACAGAAAGGTATCAGAGGTACCTCCTCTGGGGTAGAGAGGGAAAAAGCAGGGTTCAGGGGCAGCAGAGAGAATTATGTTTTCAAGTTAAAAACCGGTTTAGGATCTTTTTCAGTACTGGAGTTTACAAGTCAGGGTAGCTCTTGCCTTTCTCAGAGCATTTCCTTGAGCTCTCCCAGGGCTGAGTGAGCAGCAATGAGGATGGATGGGGAAGCACCACCGCGGGGACCAACCTGAGGTCAAAGCTCCTGGCTGCTCCACTGCAGAGACACTTTCCACCGTATGTGCCTGACTGTGCTGACCCCAGTGCAAACCAGCGGACCTGTGCGGTCAACAGGGTGACACTGCAGACCTTCATAATCAGCATGCTCAGTCTCGTTTGCCCTTCCCAAACTGTTGCCCATTATGGACAAGACAAGGGGCTCCTGGAGTGTACCAGACTGGCTCGGGGAGTGGGGACAGCTCCCACCCTTCAGTGTGGCTGTCTGCATCTTGAAATTCTGGACCCCACACGCACTACGCACCCAACAGTCACATGGGATTAGTACTGCCACAGGTCAGTCATAATCTCTCTTGACCAAAAGCTCCTCTGTTTTATCATAGAATGATAGAATCATTTGGTTGGAAAAGACCTTTAAGATCGTAGAGTCCAACTGTACCTGTCCACTACTAAACCATGTCCCTAAGCACCTTGTCTACCCTTCTTTTAAATACCTCCAGGGATGGGGACTCAACCACTTCTCTGGGTAGCCCATTCCAGTGCCTGATAACCCTTTCAGTGTTAATCTAATCTAATAATATCTAATCTAAACCTCCCCTGACACAACTTGAGGCCATTTCCTCTTGTCCTATCACTTGTTACTTGGGAGAAGAGACCGACACCCACCTCGCTACAACCTCCTTTCAGGTAGTTGTAGAGGGCAATAAGGTCTCCCCTCAGCCTCCTCTTCTCCAGGATAAACAACCCCAGATCCCTCAGCCTCTCCTCATAGAACTTGTGCTCTAGACCCTTCACCAGCTTCATTGCCCTTCTCTGGACACGCTCCAACAACTCAATGTCCTTCTTGTACTGAGGGGCCCAAAACTGAACACGGTACTCAAGGTACGGCCTCACCAATGCTGAGTACCAATGCTGGAGGAAGGATGACTTCCCTGGTCCTGCTGGTCACGCTATTCCTGATACAAGCCAGGATGCCATTGGCCTTCTTGGCCACCTGTGCACACTGCTGGCTCATATTCAGTCGGCTGTTGACCAGTACCCCCAGATCTCTCTCTGCCAAGCAGCTTTCCAGCCACTCATCCCCAAGTCTAGTGATGAAAGACTAGTCTGGGTTACAACCACAAGTCAGGTGAGAAAAGGGTGAGGTGCTGGGCAAGGCACCAGCAAGCATGACCTCGAGGCCCTTCCTGTCTTGAATAACTGCTCCCAAGCAGTACCGTCCCTCCCCTGAATGAGAGCTCAACTGTTTTATTTCCAGGATGAAACAAGTCCTGGAAGGAGCCTCCAAAGTTGTGTGCTGAGAAGCAGCAGCACATGGGAAAACAGAAATCATGTGATTTCAACAACTTCTGGATAACATATGTTGGTGTGCATGGAGGGGGAAGCCACAGAGTGTTTCTTATGTGCCACATTTAGGGTAGCTCAGTGCTAAGAGTGGTGCAGGCTGTAAGCCAGTGACATGAAGGGCAGTAGACGCAAAAGACTACGGGATAATCACTGAGGCGGGGACCACTCCAAGGTGTATGTGGTGTGAATGAGGCCTGTTTGTTGCAGAACATGATAGAAATCAGGCCCAGGACTGCCAGGACTAAGATTTACATATCATTGATAAAAGTCCCAAATAATGCCCGTTTCTCACACTACATGGTAAAATGTGTTTCAGGTACTAAAACATTGCCTATTTCCTATGTTTTCACAGTTTTGAAGAAATTTTCCAAATAGCCAGGAGAAGGTTTTGGCATACTATATTTATATGGTAATTCTGATCTGAAATGCGTTGGACCCAGCATGCGTCTGCCATGCACAAAGCGGTGCAAGCTCAGGGGGACTGCAGAACTGAAGATGCTTTATGGAGCTCAGCCAGACTCAGCACCTGTGTGGGTTGTGGAGGACTACTTTCTCTCTCTCAGGCTGCACCTAAAACCATGTCAAATCTGGTTTTCTCTTCATTGTACAGTCCCTTGGTCAGAATGGGGCCAAGGCCCACCGAGCATTAGGGAGGCCCTATTGATTGGTGTGTAAGGCTGAGAAACATGGACACTTAGTGCTTATACAGTCTAAAAAACAGCAAGGGGAAAAAGGGACAAAAGGGACAAAAAGAATTCCTTGGCGAAGATTTGTTCTGCAGCAAAGTGGCAAACGTCACATTTCACACATTTCAACATCAGTCTTTTTTCTAGCGTTATCCTGGCAATCTACATGATGTCTTTGGGAAAACAATCACTTCTAATTAAAGATTTAATGTGACAGAGCATTCATACTAAAAAATAGTTGCACTGGCTCAAGCACCATTGAAAAAATGTACCACTGAAACAGGTACACAACAGAGTGATCACATTGCTTTCTTCTAAATAAACTCAACTGCTGTGGCTGCTGAGCAAGACCGCAGAACAGGAATGATATAGGATAACTGTCACAGCTCATGAGGAGGTGGATCACTGCAGGGAATTCCCCTCCCGTCTATGGTGACTGTGTAATGGCTAAGGAGTTATGTTATGGGGAGGTTCGCAGAGGATGCGGCAGGTCCTTTTCATAAAGCCTTCCAAAAAGCGTTGCTGTTACGAGTGGTTTCGATGTGCCGTGCTTGCTTTTCAAACGTCCATCACGTAGCACCTAGTTGAAAAGAGAAAGAATTATACTCATAGTCCACTAACAGAGTAGCAATATGGCATGGTACAGAAAGGATAGGCCTTAGAGGTTGAATATTTTGATGCAGCACTTTTTTAAAACACAATCATGAGAGTGAAAGAAAACAGAATTCACTCTGGCTCTGTCATAGCCTTCCCACATTTCCTTGGACCTGAAGGTCTTTAAAACTTCCTCCAGCTCCATCTTTGGAAAAAAAAGATAATTTTCTCCACCTTGTAAGAAGGTGAAAGTGAGAATAAGTGATTCTCATTAGTTCTCATTAGTTACTCATACACAGCGATGAAGGTTATATACAAATCTAGGACAGTAATTTGAAATCTTTTTTGATGTGTAGACCCCAAAACAATGAAACAATTTCCAGATGGAAGTAGAGGATTTCAGGCTACTTGCCATATGTTGCTTTTCTTAGTTACTTTTTACAGATCAATTTGAAATCACTATTGTTCATAGACTGTGAACACCTGCAACTTTTTAAGAGCCTCTGTGACAAACAATATACATGTATTTGTTAAGAAAATATGTATTTTTTAAAAATTAGACCATGATCATATTTTAGCATACCAATAAATCCTTTGATGTGTATATTTTTACATTCAAAACAAATATGCAGGATAAGCAATGCTTTTCCATTCTCTACCTTGTAAAAAAATCACCCTTGTTTCCCCTAAAACTCTTCAAGTCTTTTTTACTGTCTTCATTGTCTCTTCTAAGCTATTAAATACCTCTTCCAAATCAATTAAGATTTCATCTAGCCTCTTACATAAATGTAATCTGAGGTTTATGAATGAAAACATGTTTTGGTAAAAATATATGATGAAGTTTCAAATAAAAAAAAATAAACCCTACAAACCCTGCAAAAATCCCTTTTAACATTTTTAACTGCATAGGGTCTCTGCTCTTATGCATGATACTCATTAGTATTTTTTCTTGCTTGGACAATTTCTCAGACTATTTGATTTCTTTGTCTCCTAAAATACCCATCAGCAGAACCCTGTAGAAAATAGCTCCTTGAAAGCTGCCATTTATGGATTTTGGACCTGAAGTGGGAAGACATATTTGCTAAAGAAAGCAGTGAAGAGATCCTCAGCCTTAGCATTTATACGTTCTCATCAGTAAGGACGAATTCAATCCATCCATTTCAACGTCCTCTTGAGTTACGGTCTGCAGAACCAAAGAAAGTGATTCTTGGATGGGACTTTCTGCCATATCAGTTTCCAGCACCATGGCCTGGAAAACCTTGCATGAAACAGCTCCAGGGTGTCTCATTACCTCGAACTCCCCAGGGGCCAGCTGCACCCCGCTGTACAAGACTTCTGGAAAGACGTAGTTAGTGCCAAACGTGCCGCTGAGGGAGAACATCTCAAACTTGGTCTGCGCAGTCTCCACCGGCTGCCCACACGTGTTCAGGTCTGTGCTCTTGCACTTGAGTAGCGTGCATATCTGCGGGGAAGAGAGTACAGAAAAGCAAAACACTGCTTAGCTTTCAACAGTCAAGAGCCGGATTTGATTGTAAGAAAACTTCTCACAATGCAGGAACAGACAAGTGTTTTGGGATAGTTGGGGTGTAAGCATATACAACCCACACTCACCCGTACAAAACCAATTACCTGCCAATGGTATTTTATGAGAGAACCATGAAGCCCGTCAAAGGCACCCAGGACATAAACTTCATCTTCATTCTTGTTTGCCATCTGATAGATCAAATGGCAGCAGAGGTCTCCTTGGCAAACTGTGTATTTTCCAGCTTTGTGCCTGAGTTCACTGAAAGTGAATATATCCCGCCGGACAGCTCCCGAAAAAGTGTCTTTTTCTCCTGGAAATTTCTTGATACTTGTGGCAAAGGAGCTCCAGTTGACGGCGGGGGGGTAGGTGGGAGAAAGACGGGGGCGTGCACGCAGCTCTGCTAGCAGGAGACATCCCTCCTCAGTGCTGCTGTCGTAATGGTAGGCGGCGGGTCCCTCTGGCGTGAACAGCCCGCTGCCTGTCAAGGACACCCACCAGCCCTCCGTCAGCCGGCACCGCACAGCACAGCTCGGCAGGGGGCCCAGCTGCCCCCTCTGCCACACCAGTGGGCTTTTTCGGTGATGCTATTTTCAGTCAACAAGTTACGGAGAGTTTTGGAAAAATTTTAAAGCGCAGAACTGCTAAAATACCCATCATAGTGTAAAAACATGACCTAAATTTCACAGGTTTTGTGCTTCGCTGGATCTTGAATCTGAGCCTTAAATGGCAATTCGACACATGACCATCCCTTTTTTTTTAAGAACTTAGGTTAATTTAAATATAAATCAGAGCTCTAAGAGTGGCTTATTTGCCAAAGAAGGAAATGATGGGGGTAATTGTGTTTCACAGAAGGAAACCCAGGACTTTGGCCTAAACTCAGCTCAGTCTATTTAGTGCAGGCCAAAATGTTCCTTTGTGGCTTCGGCTTCAGCTTCAGGGGAGAGTTACAGATGCAGCTACAGCAATGTTTTCTCAATTTACAGAAAAAAATTGGCAGTAAATATCTATTCAGATGAAACTGAAACATAAATATCTCTAATTCTTCAGCAGCCACAAAAACCTGGCAATGTTTTATTCAATACACAACAGGAATCCTCCTTTTGGTTTTAGGTCATTAAGTTCTGTTTAAAACATTTTTTCTCCATTGAACTGTTTATTGAATTTTAAACAAAAGATGCTGCTTCTAAACGAGAGGCTGAAAATTTAAGTGAAACTCTGTGCTATTTTTGAAATAAAATTTCACTTCTGTATTATCAAAATTTCATGTCATGCAGTTTCTAATTTTACCTCTCCCAGAACATTCAGCATTTCCTTGCCTGAAGCTGTTTACTACGCTCAATACAATATCAAGAATATTTTTATTCTGATTGAAACGCTATTTTCCAGAGAGTTCACTATTTGTAAAACATTTTTGCCTGCTTCTGAATCCAGTACTCTAAAAACATTTCCCTTTTCCCAAATGCAACTCACCTGTCATGGCAAAGATTGTGTTGTGAGTATTTGCTGAAAGCAAATTGACACCCATGCCCATAGCCCAGGCAGAGTGAAACTCAACCGCAGTCAGAAATGGCAGGACGTTCATCCAAGCCGTCGGGAAGAGCACGGTGTCCACCTGCAACTCGCTCACCAGGACCATGGCAGGCTCCCGGAAAAGGATGTCGAAGCACGTGAAAATGCCGAACTTCCCAAAGGGGGTCTCAAAGGTGACGGCTTCTGGCTCTTTAGGGTAATTAAACTGAGTTTCTCTTCTAAATAGGTTGTACTGCAGGTGAAGAAAATGGCATATTAGAAACTAAAAATAAGGCAAGATTATGAACATCTACTTTTGCATCTGAGATAGGCATTAAGGCAAAGCTGGGGATTGAGATACCTGAGCTGGCCAGCACAGCGAGTTTGCATCCATCCAGCCGACCCTCTCCCCCTGCAAAATGGGGTGGCTGCACCCCAGGTGCCTCCTGGAAGCAATGTCCAGCCAATATTAACTGCTAAACCCTGCCAAGACATCACCTGCAAAAGCACTATCTGTCTTGGATAAAACTGTGCTGAGGACCAGCTAACATTTACTGAGCATGGAAAACTCTGTCACTGCTGCTTTGCCGTTTAGTATCATAAATGTAGCCCTTAGGTGTTCGGCATCCGGCATGCACTCTGCAGCTGCGGTGTTCCTGGGAACAATGCCCGATCGATCAAGCACTTGCCTGCTTTTCCTTCTGCCCATAAGATCCTTGCATTGGATCATCCTGGATTGGTTGTCGCTCTACAATTATGTAAAATTATTGTATAAAACATCTGAAATTGATGCCAGAGAGATGAAAAGTATACTGATAATCAATTACAGGGTGATGCTGAAATGCCTCTTTACCTTGTGGTAACGAGCCACCAGTTTCCCCTCCGAGTCAAAGACGACATCAGTGTTGTACTGATAGCGACCATCACTGGGGCAGCCAGGATCACTGGAGTTACACGGCTTCTTGTCCCCGATGTTTGCAACCACATAGATGGAGTTATTCCTGGCCATGCAGCTGAGTCGTTCCTGCACTGGAGCAGGAGCAAATCTAATGCATTTTTGGTAAAAGAAAAAAAAAAACGCAAAAATTTTACAAGTTTAAGTTCTGATGTGGAAGAAATGCATTCAAAATTACTATTCCACTAACTGCATATCCCTAGGTGCAGAAAAAGGGATAGATCAAATCATAGTTTCTGCTCATTTTCTTCTCTGTTCATAGCATCATTTTAAATTGCCGGTCTCATTTAGCTTTAAAAAATGGTCTCCCTGTATTCTTCTTTCCTGTACCTTTAACAATGTTATTTTCATTGTGGATATAATTCCCAGTTAACACACATACAGAGATATGGACAGCTTCAGAAAACAGAGGAGAGACTAAATCAATATACAGATATAAACTTAAAATATCTTAAAAATAAATTTTCAGACAGACCTAAATCTTGATTTAAAAGACCATTTTAGCCTTTTTTAAGACTCTTCACTCTGTTTAAGGCAACTGCCCATAAGCTGTTAGTAAAAAGTCGCCACAGCATTTATGGAGCTTAGGACTCTTGAAATCTTGCTTCATAAAGTCTCAGAACAGAAGAATACAAAAGCCTAGCTTAGACACGAACCTGGTCCTCTTGCTGTCCCCTGCTGACACACACTCAGAGCAGCCCTGTGTAACACAGCAAACTGTGCAAGCGATTGGATTTCTAAAAGGCACTTCTTTCAGATCTAGAGAAATATTTTGTGCAATTTGATTTAGAAATCAGCCAGCCGCATGAGCTGAGGATTGAATCACCTTGTCTAATTTATGCATCTGACATGACAATAAACTAGCTAATACTTAGAAAAGATTTTCACAATTGATCTGAAGTGATAAAGTTTTACATGTTTTAAAAATAATGATTTTGCCCAAAATTTCCTTATTTTCCTCCTTTTCAGTTTTTAAAAGTGAGGCTGTCTCAATGCTTTTTACCTGGCATATTCCAATTACCATTTAATTAAGAGTTGTAAATCTCATTTCTACAGTACTTGGGGTTTTTAATAGATTAAAAAAATTAGCAGTTCTTAGGCATTTTTTGGGAGCAGCTTATGACTCCCAGAGACACTAATTTGAAACCATGTAAAGCGCTGCAGAAGAAATCGCCTTGTGGGATCGGTGCAGGGAATCCAATTCACCGCCGGATCAGGGATATCCTCCAGGTAGGGGTAGATGGTTTCCCTTGTGAAACGCCAGCCGTAAATGCCGTCTTCAGGAGTCACAATGATGTGGGCGCCCTGACACAACAGGCTCCATTAAGAATTCACCCATCAACAGATAACCAGGAGGGTCAGCAGGAGCAGAAAACACTAATTAACAACACTCCCGATACACCTAGTACCTGCTGGGCAGCTTCCTTGATGGCCCCTTCCAAGACATCCATGTTTTTGTTCATCAGGGCCAAAGCGTCGTCAGGAGAAACGGGCTCGTCAGTGGCATCTGGCAGGATGACCGCATGCTCGTAGACGGCTGCAATGAAGGTGTCGGAGGCAAGGGCCTGAAGGACTGTGAGTGCAAACACCGCAGTGTGCAGGAGAGGCTGGGAAGGGAGCATGGCTGGTGCCTCGCAGCTCCTGGATCGAGCATGGGAAATATAAACCAGATAGAAAGAGCAGGAGTAAAGACTAATGTTTGCTTTGGAAATAATCTTCTATTGAGTAATCCGGGAAGGTACAGTATAGTTCTGCCAACAATCAGAACATTTATTTACAGTACGAATTCAAAGAAACATTTATAGGAATTGGATCTTGTTTCCAGTTTGAAATGCTGTAAAGAAAACATGAACAAAAGGATAAGGGAGCACGTCAGAAGCCATGGCGATCTACAAGAGTCTCCGTGGAAAGAGCACTTACACACTGCGTTCGTACATCCTTCTCCAGGCTTCAAATCCACCCTAGGGCGAGCCCAGACTCTTGTGGTTAGGGCACACTACTCCATATAATCTTACTGCACGTGACTGCCATCGGTTAAAAATTCAGCCAGGGTTGAAGGCAGACCACCTGCGTGAAGTACAGTCCTCACGCTTCAGAGTGTAGCTGATTCATCTACGCTTATGAGACATGTGGTCCTGCCATGCCTCTTGCCTTTGGCCAATGGCTTATAGTTGCAGCAGGTGCCCTGAGAGTGTCCTCCCTCCCGGGTTCATACTGCAGGATAAACTAACCCTTGAACTGTGCTGATCTCTCTGCCTAGAGATAACATACTCGCTTGTTTTGTGAGAAAGAATTAAAAAATACAGTTTTTTTTTTTTACTACTTTTGTTACAAAAGGCATTTTTTGCACAATAAGCAATTTGAAATTACTCATACAATGCAGTTTTTTTCCTCATGCAAAGCAATTTTTGTATAGTATTTTGCAAATCAAATATTACTACTCTAGTTTCAGGTGCTTCATAGAAAAACCTGTGTTAGAATCTGCGGTACGTCTGTGAGGGTAAAGGAACATAACCTGGCTGATCATTTACCACTTAGCAAGAAACCAAGGAAAATATTCTTCATTCTGACAATATCTTCCTCTTCACTATGTAGTTTCACCCAGAAGTCTTATTTTTGTCCATCAGCATCAAGGCCTCCTCAGAAGAGACCGGCACTTCAGTGTCCTCTGACAAGACCACGCCGTGCTCGTAGACAGCTGCAACGTAGCTGTGCAGGGCACAGGCCTCCAGAGCAGACAGCACCAAAAGCACAGCAGAGGCACGAGCTTCAGGAAGCCCCATGTCTGGAGCCTGGGAGTTGCCCAAGAGGAGGATGGGGCAAGCAAAGACAGGGGGCTTTAAAGGGAAAGTCCTGCATGAAACCTGGGAATTCCCCAGAGTGGCAGAAAGCTGACACCAGGAGATGCAATCACCCTGCCCGGAAAGTCTCACATCAAAGGCAAGAGGGCCGCCAGCATTGAGCAATTCTGCCTTACACCACCGACAGAGAAGTCACAGGGAGGTCACCGCTGTGCTGCAGCTGAAGAAACGCATTGCCTGCCAGATCTACAAGTGATTCGGGTGTGGCATTGCTGTAGTAATGCAGCTCAAGGCAAGCCCTGGTCACAGCAGGAAAACAAGCCAGAGTTTGGGAAATCTCAGCAAAGACCAGCACAGACACATTCCTGCCCAAACTCGAGGGCGTGGGGTGCAGGCAGAGCTGCAGGAGGCAGGCAGCCGGTCCTGAGCTCAGTGCTGCAGCACGGGCACTACCTGTGCCACCCCAGCTCAGCACAGCACTGGCTCAGAGTTGCAGGGCCTTTGGGGGCTGCTCCACATCACAGGGGGGCTGCCAGGCAGGCTGTTAGTCTGAGCAAACCCGTCAGCACATCGCTCAGTAACTGAGCTCTGAAGATCTGTGGTCCCCAACGGTCTCTGTTGGAAGAATGTCATGAACGGGAGCCACGATTTCTAGATTTTGCCTATTGCAACCTTACCTCTACAGATCACTCCAGCAGAAATCTTGAAGTTAAAGCGCACATGCACAAAAATCACTTGTATCTGGTTGCCCAAGCTTCTTACCTTCTTTGGTTCTGACTCAGCTGTCAGGTAATGAAACGCTTTTTTGCTGCACTTCCATGGAAGAAGTGTTTACTGTTATCAGCGGTTACACGCAGCGTTGTCTTTATACAGACTGTCAGTGTGTGGATGCATGGGTAGACTTGCATAAGATTACTTTCTGTATGCTTGACTCACTTCACACAATAACACATTTCACAACAATAAAAGTTATGCAATCTTTGTAGCAAAAAGCATTTAGTGCCCTGATAGCTTATGCCAGTCTTCTACAGGAAAATATTCAACATGCAAATATACCTAAACCGAACCACAATGGCCTTGAACCAAATCCTGAATTCAAGATACTCACCAGATTCAGGGTTGGGATCATATACTATTCGCACACACGTTCCCTTAGCCAGAGGACTGGTACCAGCAGTGAAGAGACCTGAAGGAGCTGCCCCTCAGCTCCTGGACCAGCCACGCGCTCCCACTGAATCCCTTCTGCATTGCAAGATGAGACCTTCCTGTGTCTCTCTTAAATCTAGATCCTTTCCCTGGGAGAGAGTTGCGGTATCACTCACCAGGTTCTTGGGGGACAAGTGCAGTGTCTGCACTGAGTTTGTACCCATGGGAAGAGGATCACACGGGATAATCCCTTGCCAGACTGGGATCAGTCTGTGGTCAGCCAGTAACTGACTCCAGCAGTGAACAAGGTTTTAAGAGAGCATGGCTCTAACAGCACTGATGTTGAGCTTCCATGAGTCAGCATATGTTGTATGGGCTTTTGATAAATGTGTCATTATGTTAGACATGACACCATGTTATGTCACATGTGGGTATCTATTTACATTTGAAAACAGAAAAGGTCATATGGTGCACAGCAGCAGCAAGCAGTGCTGGAGTTTGGATAGTATTTGCACTCCCAACTTCTCACCAGCTCAGTAACAGAAGTACATGGGACTGAGGATCTTGAGAGCACCATGCTGAGACCAGGAATGGTGCTAGCATGGGGAAAAGGAAGGAGAAATTAGACTAATAGGGGTCTCTGACCACTCTTAAAGACAGAACCACGGAACATGCACATCTTTATACACTGACACACTGAAGGAAGGTCACTAGGGTCCAGCAGCAGCAACAAAGCACAGGTCGCTGGGGGAGAAGAGGAAGCAAAGATGTGAACAGTGCCTTCTCACCAGCAGTAGCTGGTCTTAAGTAGAAATCTAACCCCCCTAATCCATACAGTAAGTGAATTTGCAGGGCAGCACCACCCAGCATTATCATGAAGGAGGACAAAGCCTACTTCATATATGTTGGTGTTATACGGCCAGAAAGAAATAGAGAAGATGAGAGGAAGGAGCTGCTATATGATACCAGGTCACTTGGTGACCTCTTTACTGGGTGCAAACAGTTCCAGCACCCAGAGCAGCCAGCAGGTGCTGACAAGCTGTTGTTCAGAACCGGAAAGCAGAATATTTTGAGGTTTCAATTCCAGGTTTTGGTTCAATAGAGATTTCAAAGAAATGATGATTCATGTTGAGTTCTGACCAAGAAGCAGTGGCAGGTTTTGTTTCAGGGTTGGCTCTTTGATTGGAGTTCTGGCTCAGCCTCCATGATGCACTATTCTGTGCTGCCATGTGCCACATGATGTGCACCAAAGGCACAAAGGCAACAAAACCAAAGCAACACAAATAGGAAAAAAAATGTGTAAGTGAGGTAAAAGAGAAGACTTGCATAGGTCAGCATAAGTAGTTGTGTATCAGAGACAAAGCATTATTGAGCTTTTTTGTATAGAGCTGCCACGAATCACATCTTTCACTGTTTTATTTACTGGTCTCATAATAATCTGCAATTATAAAATCTGTAATGCTATTTTAATAAGCATGTATCCTCTGGCCCACAATACAGATTTTCTGAGGGCTAGAGAAGTAAAAATCCAGAAATCAGAGAGAGGAACACAACTGCTGTTTTGCACTAATAAAAGATTAGTGATCTTATGATATAGAAGTAGATACTTCTCAATAACTTGTAGCAATAAAATAATATTTCTGCATTATTACTAAACAAAGCACATTGATAAGAAGTTTATGCAACTGGAAATAAGATACATAATTGGGATCGTTGTAGTAGAGGATGCTGTATCTCATTTGGACATGACATTAATAGCGTACAGCTTCAGTTATGGCAACATCATGGGAAGGCTGGTGATTGTGGGTCTTTTTTCAGATGATCCTTTTCATACCACCGTCCAAAAAGCGTCACAGTGATGACTGGTTTTCTTGGTCTTGTCTTGCTTATCAAGCGCCCATCATTCAATACCTGATTGAAAAAAGTAAGAGAATGACATAATTAGCGGAGTACCCACATGAACATGCTCAGAGCTCAGAAAGATGTGACAAAACAGGAAGAATGTACGTCAGACCATGTCTCTTACTGAAACTAGCGACTTAATTAAAAGCTATTTAATAGATCTGATTATTCACTATGAGCAAGGTCACTTTGGCTGTTTTGAGACAGTTTATTCCATTACTATCCTGCAGAGAACCTTGCATGACACAGCTCCAGGCTGTCCCATTACCTCAAACTCCCCAGGGGCCAGCTGCACCCCGCTGTACAAGACTTCTGGAAAGACGTAGTTAGTGCCAAACGTGCCGCTGAGGGAGAACATCTCAAACTTGGTCTGCGCAGTCTCCACTGGCTGCCCACACGTGTTCAGGTCTGTGCTCTTGCACTTGAGCAGTGTGCATATCTGCAGGGAGAAGAAGACAACAACTTATTTAGCAAGATGGAAACACTCTGGTAGGAGAGCCTTGTGTCATCACAGTTAGTGTGTGTCAGAGCAGGTGACCATCACAGGATCTCTTTCATAATCTTTAAGTGACTCCTTTTTAGTTGCAACTTGTTTTTTCAACCCTTGAGCTGACTGGGGGTATTCCAGAGCTGCACTGCCTTAGGAGTTAGAAAGAACCTTAGTTTCTGACGTAAGTGCTGCCAGAGCACCTTAGTTCAGCCCTGAAGGTCAATCCTGTCACTTCCACTAATTCTTTCAATTTCCAGTTCTCTCATTTGAAGATTCCCTTCTCACATGTCTTAGTAAGATGAGTTTGTGAATGGACATTTTAGACAAATGAAACAAAGTCCTCCTCATGGGTGCATTGTACAACTGCACACATAGGTCCTCTTACTGGCATTTGTACATGTTGCTAATGACAATTCATTAGATGGTTTGGTAGTCCATGGGAAATCTGAATTTGATGTTCTCCATCCAAATCCTGGTGAATATATGCCAAGGTGATGAAGTCAGCATCCTCTGTTACAGTTTTGTGTTAGCAGTTGTAGCACATAGAGGAAAGTAGGAATGGCAATGTTTTGTCCTTACAGTTAATTCTACAGGTTACAGTTGATAAACGTTTATGGACACCATGAAGAAATACGAAATAGGGCTAGCACTCCTGTGAAGATTCAAAGGATGTTTGCTGACGGGTGATGGTGGAGTTTGTCTATTTGTGTCAGATATTGGGGGATAGAAGAAGCGCATTTGCAAACATGAGAAGTATTATTCATCAGCAAATATGGTTTCCTGTTGAAATGCAAATAAGCAGAAATAAAGAATCTAATTCTCTTAGTATGTTTTGAGGAAATGAAAAAAATACTGAGGGGAAAAAGGAAGAGTAGAAATTCCTGTCTTCTTTAGAAAATTCAGTACTGGTAGAGACCATCTGGCAGCTTCCACAATCACTGAAATAAATTTTCCAAGCGAGCTCACTAAGAACTTAATTTATTCAAGCTATTTTCTTAAATTAGATAAGCTGTTTGCTGGGTAAGACCTCCGCCCATATCCTGGAGTCTGTACCAGCTGATACGCAAAGGCTGTGTTGACAGGCAGAAGTAAGTAGCTAAAAAAACAATAATCTGCTGGCACAATAACTTAATCATGAAGGAAAAGAAAGTTTTCTATTATGGCTTTAAGCAAATTCAACCAGGATGTAACTCACTGTCTTCCCAAACATTTCATTAAAAGAGAGGAAGAGTGGACATTTCCAGTAAAATCATAAGCCGTTTCAGTAAACTTCATTGCTATGATTTGAGTAATGACAAAAAAATAACATCTTTGTGACTCTAAATTATCAGAGAGTCTCATAAAGATAGATATGATCCACCGATTTTTTAACAGCATCTTTTTGATGAAGATTACAGAGGAGATTCAGAACACTTACTGCAGATAGTCACAAAAGAGGACCTAAATTTAGCCAATATTGCATGGCTAAAAAAATAGCGAGCGCACTCTGGGAACTTAAAAGAGGTTTAGAGACGTCTCCACTGCATTTGTTGGATTTAAAGGTAAGCAGGCTTGGAGATTTTAGCAACTACTTCCCATTGCTAACAAACAGGACACCAGGACTCCAGCATACAAGAAAGTCATTGTCTTTTCCCCCCCCAGAGCTGAAGGTTTCTCCCTGTAAAGAAGATTCCTAAAATAAGTACTCCCCCTCCAAAGAATCATTACCTGCAGATAGTATTGTCCTTCAACAACATGAAGCCCATCAAAAGCACCTAGCACATAAACTTCATCTTCTTGTTTCCCTGCCATCTTGTAGCTCAAGTGACAGCACAGGTCCTTCTGGCAAACGGTGAGATTCCCCTCAGGCTTAGTGAGCTCAGTGAAAGTGAACCAGTCGTGGAAGACAAGTCCTTGAAAATCATGGTCTTTTGGTGAGAATCTTTCGACACTTGAAGCATATGAGCTCCAGTTGACAGCAGGCGGAGAGGCAGGAGAAAGGCGAGGGTGTGAATCTAGTTCAGCAACGAGGAGGCGACCATCCTCAGTTTTCATATTGTAGTAATATGTTCTGGCTCCATCTGGTGCATAAATACCGCTCCCTGAGGAGAGTGCAATAGTCAGTCCAAAAATAATAAAACATTTCATATTGTCGTTTTAATTGTTCCTACTGCTAGCTTATCCACTACTTTATAAATATTACGGAAATTTTAGTCTCACCAAAGGTGACCATTAGCAACTCAGTACATAGAGTTCTTGCTTTGGCAAAGAATAGCATTTATTTCCCTGGGTGAGGTCTGCTCAGTGTAGACAAAGGCAGAGGATGTTCCCTGGGTGAGGTCTGCTCAGCGTAGACAAAGGCAGAGGATGTTATGTTATGGTCGTGTTTATGGCCTCCCCAGTTCTCTTTTCTCCTGTACGTAACAGAGTTGCTTAAGAATTCCTTTAATCTCAGCTAATAGATGTAAAAGAACCATCTACTGCTTGAGACCATCCAAAACACAACACAGGCAAGTATCACAGGCCCGTCCTGGTGAACACAGGAGGAGATAGCAGCTGGCTGCCCCATTTACACTGGCTGAGGACTCCTCCCCACATGGGGAATTCACACCTGACAAGAGCCAAGCAACAGAGGGAAATCAAAGAAGATTTGTCATACCCGTCACTGCTGAAGAGCCACATAAAATGGACAACTAGCAGTAGCCTGTCAGGCATTTCAAATGAGAAGCCCCAAGCAATACTGTGGTTTCACAGCTCAGTGAAGATACTGGTCTAGCTCAAATATACTATACCATAAGCTAAGCTCTAGAAAATCTTTGCTACACTCTTAAAAGAAAATGCAGACTTCTTAGCAGCATTACTGCAACAGGTCTGAAAATTTGTTTTGAACACTTTTCCACCATTGTGTTAAATACAGCTACAAAGGTCTTACATTTGGACAAAATAAATGGAGCCATGCATTGGGTTTACAAGTATATTTATCGTTTGGCATTCAGTTGCAGACTTAGAGGTGGAGAGGAAAAGAACCTAAGTTTCAGAAGTTTCTACTCAGGTAGAAGGGGCAGTAACTTACTACTTCTTTAGAGGCATTAAAAGAAAGAAAGGAAAATCCTAAGAAGCCAGGGAGAAGAAAAGAAAACACCACAGGTTTTGCTGTGCTTTGTATGGCACCAGCAGGGACAAGGGTTGTCAGGTTTAAAATTTGGTGACTAGACTCTTCACCTTCCAAATAAATATATTATATTCCTCTGCAATGATCCCCTTGCAGAACCGGGAATATTCATGGCTATAAAGATTTTTCAGACAGAGTGAGAATTAGTTACCTGTCATAGATATGATGGTATAGTGTGTATTGGCAGCTAGGAAGTTGACACCCATGCCCATAGCCCAGGCAGAGTGAAACTCAACCGCAGTCAGAAATGGCAGGACGTTCATCCAAGCCGTCGGGAAGAGCACGGTGTCCACCTGCAACTCGCTCACCAGGACCATGGCAGGCTCCCGGAAAAGGATGTCGAAGCACGTGAAAATGCCGAACTTCCCAAAGGGGGTCTCAAAGGTGACGGCTTCTGGCTCTTTAGGGTAATTAAACTGAGTTTCTACCATAAAGAGATTATACTGTAGGGGAAGCAAAAAAGAGAAACTGGTTAAAGGCACTTACAGCAATATCCTAGAGTCATTCCCTAAAACTGTTCAGAATGACTAGAGAAGTTTTTTGACCTGTGCTTGAAGCCTTCACATGTAGGAAGTCAGGCTAAAATTGTATGATCACCATAGTGCCCAAAAGGTGGATATGGGGAGACACATGTTGCCCTGGCATCTAGCTAGGAAAGCAGCCGGCTATATCTGCAGGTCAGCCACCTGCAACCTGCAACTCCCATAAAAATAATCTCTCCACTCTCCCCACCTAGTTTATAATTCCAGTGACCCGAAAGACACACAGAAAAGAAACAATAATGGAAGCGGAGCATGGAGGATCTGGTGCCAGGGGATAGGATTGGTGACCTTGGTGTGGAGATGCACAGAAGGACTGGAAGCACGCAGCACCAGAAGGAAGTGCGAGACAGTACAGGGAGACTGCAGAGCGGAGAAGAAAACAAAGGCGGTGGTGATGGGGGAAAGGCAGATGATCTCAGCCAACAGAAAAATCCAAGTTTGCGACATTCTCAGCTTTCCAACATTTTCCTTCTTCTTTCGCATTCGCATTTACTAAAAGAGTCATTCAATCTCCAGGTGGCCTAGACAATAAACATGTGCCACCAAGCCAGAAAAGAGGTTAAAGTTTACTGAACTTGTAATGCAGCACCTGGGCTGTGCCAGGCTGGCACATGGGGGACCAGACTCACATTATCAGTGTCTCCCTCACCCAGTTTGCTCACAAAGAAATATCTTGGCATCATCTCTGAAGAACCAGGTGAAATACTGGGCCCAAAGTGCAATTAATAAACAACTGACTTCAGTCTAGCCACACTAGCATGATATCTGGCACATGACCCTCAGACAACTTTGATGAACCTTGCAGGTAGGCACATAAAACTGAAAGAAAATACTTTCATTGGGTGTAAATGTTTCAATGCCCTCATCTCTTTTTACACCCAGCTTAGGTCCATGGTTTTGTCCAGATAATTCCCATTATGCAAAAACTGTGCTGAAACATCATCAGGAAAAAAAAAAAGATAGGAAAGGGCCTGTCTTCCTTAAATCAGACTACTCACCTAAGATGAGAAGCAGATGAACATTTTAAAATCCTGGAACCTGAAGGGGTAGTCTGGTGAAAACCTGGCACTGAAAACTAAAGCTGCTTAAGCAGCAGAATTTCCAGTAATAGGGAGTTAATGAACTGAGGAAGTCAACCAAAACCGTATGCCACTAAATTGGACCTGTGCAATCATTTTTCATTCTGGTTTGTTTTGAGAATATGACAGCAAATGCAAATTTGGAGTCAACACTTCACAGCAAGAGAGAGATTCTTTTAAATCATAATCAGAAGCAAAAATCCACCATGGGACAATGACTGGCATTTAATTCTCTTGCCAAATGGAGACATTTTGGAAGTAGTGGAAAAATAGCTCCTGACTTTCCAAGGCCACTTTACCTTGTGGTAACGAGCCACCAGTTTCCCCTCCGAGTCAAAGACGACATCAGTGTTGTACTGATAGCGACCATCACTGGGGCAGCCAGGATCACTGGAGTTACACGGCTTCTTGTCCCCGATGTTTGCAACCACATAGATGGAGTTATTCCTGGCCATGCAGCTGAGTCGTTCCTGCACTGGAGCGGGAGCAAATCTAAAGCATTTTAATAAAAAAGACTAACAAAATCTGTGCTGTCAGTGGTGTCCATCACTGGAGTGCTGAGGGCATGCCAGCAGCACCTCCAATCCTGCAGTCATGGCAGGGCATGCAGATACACAGGGTGGCTGCAGCACTCCCTCAGGTTGCTTCCCACACCTTGGGGCATGTCCTGGAGCCCTCCCATCGGCATCCAGAGGGACGTGCCACCCTTGGGCTGCCTGCCAGCACCCCTCGGCACACAGAACGTGCTCTGCAGCAAACGGATAATCCTAGGGTTGGGAAAGGGCAGGGTAGGAATCACTGGGCAGAGGAAGAGACTAACTTGGTGTCACACAGGAGAACATCTTACCGTCTGGAATAGCAGCACCTGAGGACCATAGCTCTGGGCCCTCAACACACCAAGCAGAGTCAAGCTGTGGAATAGTGCATCTGGTGCAGTCAAGGCAATTCATCTCCTCCCACAGATGGGAGCACACAGTCCTCTAGCCATGGCATGAACAGCAGTGGGATATTCCTTTCAAGATGTGACAGGCCATGTGCCATAAACTGGCAGCACCTCTGAAGCACCCGTACCAGGCCAGAAAGAGAGCAGACATCCCCCTCTGTAAAGTGGCGATGCATGTGGCTTTGCAAGGTGTGCGTGGACCATACAGGAGGACCATCATGCATGTGAGAGACTGAAAGAGTTAATGTATGTTGATGTCTCAAACATTGTGGTGGTTGGTTGATGTCTCAAACATTGTGGCGAAACAAGTTAAGATCTGCATGGCGACACCAAACCACAAACGGGAAGTCTGTTGGCACAGAGTGCGGGGAGGCATGTCGGAGGATGCGCAGTTCCATATTTGTGATGTGCCTCACAACTCACCATGTATGGCCAGAGGTCATACAGAGTTTGTTTGAGGGAGGGGCTCATGACCACCCGAAAGACCCCTTGCGACCACCCCCCCCAATGACACCTGTGCAGAAGATTGAGAACTTTCTGAAACAAGAACCATATAAGTCATCAAGGGGATGGACTTGATGCAATTGAGAGGCGGAGACTGGCTTATAAAAGACATGACCCTGAGAAAGCCAGTTGTGCGCCCACCACCAGAGGATCACATCTATCATTGTCATCGCGGGATCCAAGGGTGGTGATAAGTCTCTCTCTCTTCCCTCCCACCTTTTCCTCTTTTTCCTTTCTTCTTATAAGTATTTCAGTTAGAACCCACGTTGCCTACCATTATGCTTTCCTAGCTCAGGCTGCCTACCGTTACACTTGCCAAGTTCAGGTTGTTTCTATCATCAGTAAAACATTTAATCAATTGTTTGGCGTCGTTTCACCTTACTTTAGCCCAAAGGAATCACAGACGCACCACAATCCTCCCTGGCCAGCCCAGTTTGGATCGTGACACATGCAAGATACATATATAGCACCAAGGAATAGGGCATGGCAGACTGTGATGGCAGGCGTTATATTCCCACAAGGCACTAATGAAAAACCTGATTTAGGGCAGTGAAGAGACACACAGAACACCTTCATAAAAACTAACTGTGCGAAGAACTGGAATAAAGACCTGCTTAGACACACTGCCACCCCACATCCCACATTCACTGAAAGACTGTATATTTTAGCTACTTATGTCTCAGTAAAAGTTGTACATCCTGCACTTCTCCCCATTGTGAATCTTCTTCTCAGGACCGTTGAGGAATTACATCCTCACAGATGTAATATTATGGTCTTAGCACCTCATCATCGGTGCAGAAAGCAGCAGTGAAAGAGGCAGACCACAGCTGTAGTTCCATGGCTGAGCACTTATTTTGTGCTGTATGGATCTGAAGTCCAGCGCTCGGCTATAGGTTGTCATGTCCCTGCTGGAACATGCCATTTGAATGACAGATCATGTTCTACAGCACAAAGACTCTAGCAGTTCAGACTTTATCTTATCTTCACTGTGGAAAACTAAGATTAAAATTTTCTGGGTTTGTGTCACTCAGAGATTTGGACTTTGACTATTGAACTCACTACCTCTCTTATTAGCTGCTCAGAAACTATTTCTTGGATGTCCACAAAAATAGTACGTGTGCTTTTATGCGTGCTATATTTTATACATATGAACATAGCATTTGTAAAAAAACAAACAAACCAACAAAGCAAATAAAAACTAGTGTTAAGAATTTCCAATCAGTTCTATTCAAAATAGAGTGCAAATACTGAAAGCAGAATGAAAAGCAGCATATTCTGGCATCAAAGCTTTTCCAAATGCAAAAAAAAAAAAGAAGTTTCCTCTACATTTAGCGACCCAAATTCTGTATATTGTTTGAATTTCTCTCTAAAACGTCTAATGCAAACCCCATTTTTTTTAACAGGGTTCCTTAGTCAATTAGTCATGGACATGCTATATATTTTATCACGTAAATTACCTTCACGTGCAACTTTAATTGAAACTTAACCTCATGTCAAAAGCATTAGCAGTTCTTAGGCATTTATTGGGAGCAGCTTATGACTCCCAGAGACACTAGTTTGAAACCATGTAAATCGCTGCAGAAGAAATCACCTTGTGGGATCGGTGCAGGGAATCCAATTCACCGCCGGATCAGGGATATCCTCCAGGTAGGGGTAGATGGTTTCCCTTGTGAAACGCCAGCCGTAAATGCCGTCTTCAGGAGTCACAATGATGTGGGCGCCCTGACACAACAGGCTCCATTAAGAATTCACCCATCAACAGATAACCAGGAGGGTCAGCAGGAGCAGAAAACACTAATTAACAACACTCCCGATACACCTAGTACCTGCTGGGCAGCTTCCTTGATGGCCCCTTCCAAGACATCCATGTTTTTGTTCATCAGGGCCAAAGCGTCGTCAGGAGAAACGGGCTCGTCAGTGGCATCTGGCAGGATGACCGCATGCTCGTAGACGGCTGCAATGAAGGTGTCGGAGGCAAGGGCCTGAAGGACTGTGAGTGCAAACACCGCAGTGTGCAGGAGAGGCTGGGAAGGGAGCATGGCTGGTGCCTCGCAGCTCCTTGAATGCTCTGAGTCACGGACAAATGGTGCAAAAGGTACATATATAGAAAAGAAAATAGGGACAAAGTTTAACTTGATGCTGGTGACATACGGGAAAGTATAACAGTACACGGTAAGGATGTTGCAACTCAATAAGACTAAAAAACTGGGCAATCCCAAGAGTAATTGTGCCAATAGAAAAATAAGTTATTAAAAACATGGCTTGAAAGAAAGGTCCAATTTTTGTTGCTATACTTTTTTCTGTTATTGATTGCAATAGACTTTTGCTGTCTATGTTGGCTGAACTCTGATACCCATGTGGAAGGTGGATGTGTCACCCCTGGAGCTACTCTTCTGTGAAGTTTGAGTGGCAAAACCAAGGGTTTTAAAGACTCTTTGCTTTATTCTACTGTCTTCATATTCCCCAATTCCTTTGATATGTGCCATTATGTGCAGCTTGCTTCCCAGACTTTCTTTAGACCAAAGTCGTTACATAGCATCTCACTGTACTTAGATGTAATACACTTAATGTGCCAGCGACAGAACTGTCCCTTGCATTTATCCCAGTGGCTCTCCTGGTCACTTCTGTTTAGCTGTACATCACTTTCCAACAGCCTTCCACCAGAAAATACGCATCTGGAGGGAATCTCTTCCTCTGAAATCAGGCAGGTAAGCCACCAGCCAGGCCATTAATCGAGTACCTCATTGCCTGGCTGCCCCTTGCCTGAAGCAGAAGGGCAGGTTAGTTCACCAGGCACAGTGGCATGCCTGCTCCTCTGCTCATCTTTCCTGTCCCCAGGAGGTGTATTGAGACACCTTCATTGTTAGTCTTTTACTTCGGTCCAAATGCATTTTTTGCTATGACATTGTCCATTATTGACTTTCTAGTAGTTGCAGTATTCTCATTTGGAAAAGGTTTTCTGAATAGTGGGAAGCAGAACAGGCCGCCTGCCTTCAGCTACAGCAGCCTGTCATTGTAGAGCTGTCTCAGAAAAGACAGAAATGTGGGTGAATGCAAGCACCAGAGAGTTACCTGCAAGAGTAGCGCTGAACAAAGGTTTCAACCATTAGGAATATTGATTTGCATCTGCTAATGTTCACCTCTAAGTACTTCTCTACATACATTGCTAGATACAGCATGCTCATTCAGGAGCCTTAAGTACAAGCTTTTAAAAGGCTGCAACAGAGATTTCAGTGATAATTTTAGTAATGTAGCTTGGAAGCCTTTTTTCCTCCCCAGTTTTTCTTATCAAATGAAATATACATTAAGTCACATTAACCACAATCAGACATAAGCCTGAAGGAGGAAGCAGTAAACGCTTCCTTGTTTAGCAACAGCTAGAACAACAGTCAGCCTAGAAAGCTGGCTACCATGGCAGAGCTTAGCAGAAAAAGTGACAAGTGCAGGGGCTGGGCACTGCCCTGCACAGTTCAAGTCACACTGCCAGGACAGGGCAGGTTCTGTAGTACGGCGGGATGGAGGCATCCCTGTCCACCTCTGTACCAGCAGGTACCACCGCCTACTGCCTGCAGACTTGGGCACTCATCCAGGAGCAAGGAACTAACTCCAGTTAAACAAACAAACCCACTGAATAAAACTTAACGAAACTACAGCAGTCCAGGCTATATATGGCTGTGGGTAATGTAAGAGGAAATTTATCCTAGAGATCCCTCTACTTTTCACACCTCCATCCTCCCAGTCCACTCTCCTCACCCCTCTACTGCACTCTCCTCCATCTCCACTACTGCCTGAGCACGGCGGTTGTCTGAGGACTGACTTACTTCTGTGAAACAGGATGCAATTTGATGCTGAATCAGCTTAGCTGTAGAGGTAGTCTGTCTCCAGATTGTGGTCCTGCTCCTTTTCTTGTGCTGAGAGAGACTGCATGGAAGACTACTCCTTGTTCGATGTTAGTCTTGCTGTGGAGAAGCCTGGGTGAAGGGTCACCCCTGCAACCACGCAATCACTGCAAAGCAGTGAGGGCATGTGGGCAGGGGTGAGGAAATCGGACGCCGCTTGATTTCAGCAACAGCACATAGTTATGTTGCTTAGCTGTAACAGGACACCAGGTCCTAGGGCGCAGATATAAATGTAGAGATACATTTTCTTGTGTTTTCTCCACAAACAAGTAGAGTGTTTTCCATTACTTCTGTTATATGAATTGTAGAGGGTTACAATTTAATACATCTAGAGACTAAAATCTTGTTTCTACAACATTCACTTTGTTCAAAAAGAATGTATTTTACATCCTGCAAGTCTATTTTTCATGACATTGGTCAGATTAAATGTGAACAGTGTTTTTATTTCAAAACAAACCTGCAGAACAAACAACAGAATTAACAGTACATAGAAATCTTAGCCATGCCAGCCAAAGTAATCCAGTCCACTTGTTTACAAGGTACAGTCTGCAGAGCCTGCACCTACACACGTGCCAGTGTGTTCTATCTGTTCAAGCAGTTCACCAGCCTTTCCCAACACCTGCCTGCACAGTCCTGACTCTCCCTCACACCAGCATGAGCAACCATTTCACAGGAACACAGATATGCACCTGCAAAATTGCTCATTTTGAGAATTTTTGATATGGACCCACCCAACTGCTTGCAAAAGGTGACACAGTTACCAACAGCTTTGTGGAAAGGAAATTTTCCGCACCCTAAAACTGTGTCCAGAACGATT
Source organism: Balaeniceps rex (assembly GCA_013401315.1). Taxonomy (NCBI): domain Eukaryota; kingdom Metazoa; phylum Chordata; class Aves; order Pelecaniformes; family Balaenicipitidae; genus Balaeniceps; species Balaeniceps rex. The sequence goes on along the minus strand of VYZW01048834.1, from coordinate 33,378 downwards.
CAAGTAGACTCCTCCAACCCTAAGTTAGGGAATGGCGCGATAATATGTTACACTGTGTACTCAGCGGAATAACTGTTTTTGAAGCAATGATGTTTGCAGGCTAGTTTTCTTTTTCAAAGTAAATTGTAACTTAAAAGTTCAACCATCAGCCTTCAAAGGTTCTGTTAATCTCTCGTTTAGAAAAGTGTGTGTTCAGAGATGGGGTGGAACAGTGTTGTGGATATGAGTTCTAATACCCTGCCAAAAATTTCAAAGAATTAAAAATCAGTTGTTATTGGGCCACAACCCACTGCTGTGTGCCTGAATCCTACACCACTGAAGTCAGAGGAATTTATTTTCTATTGTCCCCAGTGAGATCAAGGTCAAGCCTATGAAAGTCAAAAGTTATCATACAAAAACACATACAGAACTGCCCAGCAGAGTAGTTTATTTTTGCTGCAAAATCAATTCAACAAATCAATGTGCAATGACTATGGTGTTAGATAAGGCAACTTGAGAAATAGAATGCCATTATAATTATGGGTATTAACAGTAATTAACATTATGATTAATTATGATTAATTAGCATTACAGAAACAAGCAGATGAGATCTTAAAGAATCTGCAGTGAAATCATAGTGAAGCTTGCTGTGTGTGTGGAGGGTCCTTCTCATACCACTTCCCAAAGAGTGTTACACTCAAAACTGGCTTCGAGGTACTAGTCCGACTTACCAGACGTCCATCATTTAGCACCTAGTTATGGGAAAGTAAAATAAACAGGAACATCAGCAAAGCAGTACTATTGTATGACAAACAGAAAATAATATATTAATTAATGTTGACCTAGGTGAGAGATGTCTTGAAAAAAGACAAAGCAAAGCATGTCTGAGTCTCTTATTCACTCGGAGATACCACAAAGTCTGAGAAAAACTACACTTCTTCTGTTTTGAGCAAGATCTGGTTCTAGGACATTTGGGGAAGAAGGGAATCAGGGAAATGGACCTGCTGTATGAATTCAGCCAGGAAAATCAGGCAGAAATAAAGCTGCCTTGAACTCAAGCCAGTTACTGAAACAGAGGACACCGATAACTCCCAAGTTGCTCCTGTGTCTTGTAGTGGCTTTCTGACCATTTGTGTTACAAGTCTGATAACTCACAAGGGTGTCTCATTACCTCGAACTCCCCAGGGGCCAGCTGCACCCCGCTGTACAAGACTTCTGGAAAGACGTAGTTAGTGCCAAACGTGCCGCTGAGGGAGAACATCTCAAACTTGGTCTGCGCAGTCTCCACCGGCTGCCTGCACGAGTTCAGGTCTGTGCTCTTGCACTTGAGCAGTGTGCATATCTGTGGGAAAGAGGGTACAGAAAAGCAAAATACTGCTTAGCTTTCAGCAACCAGGAGCTGGATTTGATTGTAAGAAAAGCTGTCATGATGAAGAAATTATCCAATACATCTACTCATTTATTTAGGCCAAGAGGATTCGTGGGTGCTCTTGGCACTTGAAACTTTGTAAAAAGACAGTTCTTTGCCAGCACTGCAGCAAAGCACTGTGTCTTTATAAGTTANACACTCAAAACTGGCTTCGAGGTACTAGTCCGACTTACCAGACGTCCATCATTTAGCACCTAGTTATGGGAAAGTAAAATAAACAGGAACATCAGCAAAGCAGTACTATTGTATGACAAACAGAAAATAATATATTAATTAATGTTGACCTAGGTGAGAGATGTCTTGAAAAAAGACAAAGCAAAGCATGTCTGAGTCTCTTATTCACTCGGAGATACCACAAAGTCTGAGAAAAACTACACTTCTTCTGTTTTGAGCAAGATCTGGTTCTAGGACATTTGGGGAAGAAGGGAATCAGGGAAATGGACCTGCTGTATGAATTCAGCCAGGAAAATCAGGCAGAAATAAAGCTGCCTTGAACTCAAGCCAGTTACTGAAACAGAGGACACCGATAACTCCCAAGTTGCTCCTGTGTCTTGTAGTGGCTTTCTGACCATTTGTGTTACAAGTCTGATAACTCACAAGGGTGTCTCATTACCTCGAACTCCCCAGGGGCCAGCTGCACCCCGCTGTACAAGACTTCTGGAAAGACGTAGTTAGTGCCAAACGTGCCGCTGAGGGAGAACATCTCAAACTTGGTCTGCGCAGTCTCCACCGGCTGCCTGCACGAGTTCAGGTCTGTGCTCTTGCACTTGAGCAGTGTGCATATCTGTGGGAAAGAGGGTACAGAAAAGCAAAATACTGCTTAGCTTTCAGCAACCAGGAGCTGGATTTGATTGTAAGAAAAGCTGTCATGATGAAGAAATTATCCAATACATCTACTCATTTATTTAGGCCAAGAGGATTCGTGGGTGCTCTTGGCACTTGAAACTTTGTAAAAAGACAGTTCTTTGCCAGCACTGCAGCAAAGCACTGTGTCTTTATAAGTTACGTGTACATTCATGCATAATGCATGTGCATTTAGTCATAGATGTGGCATAGTTTATGACCTAGGTAAGTTACTTCAGCTCTGGCTGAGTTTCCTAAAAAACTGAAGCCATACTTATTTGCCTTTACTTTGCTTCATAGGAATACTCTAAAGATATAGACAAAAGATATGAAGATATAGCACATTAAAAAAAGCCTAACAGTGACATTTAAAAGAACCAATACACTGACAAGCCATGTGCATACAAAGGTTATATCCGTATTTAGTTTCTTCATTTTGTGAGATAACTGCATGTGAGAGAATCACATCAGCACGATGGCACAATCCACTGAGCAGAAAACAGCTCTCTGTTGTGACAAGAGCATCCCTATGAAGACAGGGAGAACTCTACGATCTTCTCTCCCTTTTGTACACACATACGGAAACCTCCTTGAAATGTTACAGCACAGGGTCAGCTCAGGGTCTTCATTTTCACCATTTATAACGTAGACAGAAAAGCAGGATCAACACCCCTAATGAAGTCAAAATGCATCATGAAGAAAAATGTTTTCAGAGTGGCCTAAAAAATGCCTCCTCTTAAACGCCATCAATCAAAAACGAGACAAATGCAAATGGGCTGCAGAGTATTGCAGCCTTCCCACTGTCCAAACAAGAACAGAAAACCTTTACCTGCAAATAATACTCTCCTTCAACAACATGTAGCCCATCAAAGGCACCCAGAACATAAATATCATCTTTCTGCTTCTCTTCCATCTTGTAACTCAGATGGCAGCAGAGGTCCTGCTGGCAAATCGCACGATTTCCCTCGGGTTCAGTGAGCTCTTCAGTGAAGAAGAAGAGATCGTGGTAAACAACCGCACTGAAATAGTGATGGTTTGACGGAAGCTGTTCAATACTGCTGGCATACAATTTCCAGTTAACAGCAGCAGGATAGTCAGGAGACAGACGTGGGCGTGAACTCAGTTCTGTCACCAAAAGGTGACCATTTTCCGTTTCTGTATTATAGTAATAGGCTCTCAGACCGTCTGGGGCATAAATACCACTCCCTGCAAATACGTAACACCAGAAAGCTTAGCTTTTAATCTGAAAGTAAGTGTATGGTACAAGTAAGCAGTCTTCACTAATTAAACATGTGCCAAATTTTATTCTAATGTTTACCGGATTGTTTGGAAACTAAATTAAGCCTTCACATACTACAGTCCTAACCTAATGCTTTTTGCAATCAATGGAAAGTAGAGCAAACTCTGTTGTTTCATGTATTTTAAGTGACAAGGTTAGTGTGCTAATTATATGCCATTATATATGATTTAAGTGGCTGAATCTATACACTCCTCATTGAGTTTAGCTTCATCAGAAATCAGGATTTCTGATTAAAATTAATGGTAACACTGTCAAGTCAAAAAAATTCTGTAAGGAAAAGGTATTACCAAAAGTCACATCTTTATGCAAGCTCTTTACATAAATACATAAATCTTTAAAGCCCACAGTAAAACCTGTCCATAAAAAACACAAGTTGTATGGCATAGGGTCATCAATGACTGAGAACTAAAGGAACAGCCCATATCTGCTTTTATTTGGAAGGCAAAGTTCAGGGCTACATTTTAGCAACACCAGTAAGTTTTCTCTCACTTCTGCAAGCACATCCCCACAAAACTTGTGCTTGACTTCTATCATCTGCTCAGGAAAAATATAGAGTGAAAACAGAGCCTGCAAAGAAAACTTGACAGAGGGTCTCCAGCCCAGAAGCAATGTTTGCAGGACTCACAAGAACATTTCTCAGAGTTAGGTTGCCACCTAGTGGACAAAAAAAAAGTTTGGGCCTTCACATGACCAAAACCTCGATCAACACCAGTGTCAGAAGATGAAGAATCACATGCATAAACTCTCAGGAGTGACCATTTAACAAATAACTAAAGGTGTTCTAGTCAACTTAAGCATTTCTGAGTTCTTACATATCACATTTTGATTTCCTTTTTATCTGTACAAGTTCTCTTGTCCTAATCCTGTTGACATGTGTATGCATGCCTAAAGCTGATGGGAATTTCTGCTCAGGGCAACTGCACTACATAGATATAAATGTTGCCCACGGGAACAAGATCAATAAGAGCAATATCACGTTACCTGTCATATCTGAAGTGGAGTTGCGTGTATTTGCTGAAAGAAAGTTGACGCCCATTCCCATAGCCCGTGCTGAGTGAAACTGGACCGCCGCCAACAGTGGGAGAGTGTTACCCCAAGCGGTTGGGAACAGAATGGTGTCAGCCTGAAATCTGCTTGCCAAGACCACAGCTGGGTCATGATAGAGTATGTCTGCACAAGTGAAAATGCCAAAGTAACCAAAGGATGTGTTGAAAGTAACGAATTCTGGATCCTTGGGGTAATTAAACTGTTTCTCTGTCACAAAAAGGTTGTACTGTTCATGGAAAGGAAGGAATGGAGGAAAAAAAATATTATAAAAGATATCAAACCATTTAAATCACACTAACATTGAATATAATGCTCATTCACTTAAATACAAGTAATGGAGAACATGTTTTGTGAACATGCTATATCTTAATTTCAAAAAGGGGAATTCATACCACTGCAAGAGGAGTCAAGCACAAATATCTGTGGTTCTGATTTATACCAGTGAAGAGGATTTGTATTTAGTTAGCAAGAGTTTATGACATTAATGTTTTAATATCTCATGTCTCGCTTCCTATTGAGAAGCAGTAAAAATAGAAGGCTTATTGAGTTTTAATTAATTTCTTTTAATTACTTGCTATTAAATTCAGAATAGCAGGAATGAAAATATCTTAAGGCAGTGGCTTTCACCTGTCCTCTGACACCTGCTCTGTAATGACTCTACGTACGAATACATTTAAGCCTGGGAAGCAGCTTCTGTTTCATGCCTTTAATCACCTGAGGATCATGCACTTCCTAAACTTTGTGAAATCCTCTTACTTGTGATAACGAGCCACCAGTTTCCCTTCTGAGTCAAAGACAACGTTGGTATTGTACTGATAGTGACCATCACTTGGGCACCTTGGATCACTGGAATTACAGGGCTTCTTGTCTCCCATATTCGCAACCACATAGATGGAGTTATTCCTCGCCAAACAGCTCAGTCTTTCCAGCACTGGTGAGGGAGCAAACCTAAACAGCAGGGAAGGAAGAAAGGAAATAAAACATCAAAACCAGTCAATCCATAAAAATGCCAACACTAAGACTACAGATCACAAGAACGATAGGTTTAAGTTAGTCATTTCTAATATGAGACTGTAATTTTCTGTCACTCAACAGAAGGCAGCGGTTTTGTGCTTCGAAGCTTGGTGTGCTGAAACTCCAGCTTCACCTCACATCAGGTAAGAGAGGAACACAGGGGTTTCCTCGCAGTGAAGGCGAATCTTTGCACCTTCGAGTCTCCCTTCTGCTGCTGGTGTGTGGTACAGCATTGATGTTACACTGACACATGGGCTAATCTCAGCTTTCTGCTTCGGCTCTTGATTCAGCTGCTGTGCTGAGGTAGCTTACAGTTTGTTTCTTCTATGGTGCGTTTTGTTATCTTTCAACAAATATTGCAGCCTCAAAAAATGGTGCAATTTGTTAAGGAAAATAAGAGAATAAAAAGGCTACCATGTCATGATTCAGAAACATAAATTTGAAATTGTGCAGTATATCCTTTCAGTAGTAGCTGTTTCTACAACATGCATGGAATACATTACTGAAATGTAGATTCTGTAAGTTTTTTTCTTTTAAATAAATCTCAGCCTTTATGAGTATACTAACTAAAATCAAAAGAATTAGAAAAAACAACAGAGTAAAATGATGAAGGAAGTTGTCTGAAGCTATTTGTGGCAAATACATGATGTCTAACCTGCCTTCATTTCACAGCAGTTGTTCCAAGACATTTAAAACTATCAACAACCACTCCTAAAGGTAGCCGTCTTTCCCATCGGACTGTTCCCCCATGCACAGCAGGGACAATACCTTCCAGGATCAGCACATGGAATCCAGTCCACCTGTGGGTCTGGGATATCCTCAAGATAACGGTATACTGTTTCCCTTGTGAAGACCCAGCCATAAATGCCATCTTCAGGAGTCACAATGATATGGGCACCCTGGTACCAACATACAAACCCAAAAAACACCATTAAGAAAATGAATAAATGATCAGTGTTTACCAAAATGAATGTCTCTAACTCGGTCATAATACCTGTCTGGCTGCTTCTTTGATGGCCGCTTCCAAAATTGCCATATTTTTGTCCATCAGCATCAAGGCCTCCTCAGAAGAGACCGGCACTTCAGTGTCCTCTGACAAGACCACGCCGTGCTCATAGACAGCTGCAACGTAGCTGTGCAGGGCACAGGCCTCCAGAGCAGACAGCACCAAAAGCACAGCAGAGGCACGAGCTTCAGGAAGCCCCATGTCTGGAGCCTGGGAGTTGCCCAAGAGGAGGATGGGGCAAGCAAAGACAGGGGGCTTTAAAGGGAAAGTCCTGCATGAAACCTGGGAATTCCCCAGAGTGGCAGAAAGCTGACACCAGGAGATGCAATCACCCTGCCCGGAAAGTCTCACATCAAAGGCAAGAGGGCCGCCAGCATTGAGCAATTCTGCCTTACACCACCGACAGAGAAGTCACGGGGAGGTCACCGCTGTGCTGCAGCTGAAGAAATGCATTGCCTGCCAGATCTGCAAGTGATTTGGGTGTGGCATTGCTGTAGTAATGCAGCTCAAGGCAAGCCCTGGTCACAGCAGGAAAACAAGCCAGAGTTTGGGAAATCTCAGCAAAGACCAGCACAGACACATTCCTGCCCAAACTCGAGGGCGTGGGGTGCAGGCAGGGCTGCAGGAGGCAGGCAGCCGGTCCTGAGCTCAGTGCTGCAGCACGGGCACTACCTGTGCCACCCCAGCTCAGGGCTGCTCCGATCTAGCCGAGTGTAGTTTGGCTATACCTGGCACAGTCCTTACATCACAGCATCACAGATTGTACAACTGTGTTAGTAACAGCAGATGGCTGTTCAGACCTGCCACCGCATGAGACGAGCACAGCACTAGTCAGGGGGTTGCTGAGTTTCCCATAGGAGATTCCACTGCTCTGCTTTAACCGTGGTTCCAGGACCCCTGGATAATCATGGCAGGAGAACATGCTTGAGAGTTGATTTGAACAACAAACGTGGAAACCAGGACTCCTCTTCAGGTTTCTTTTGTACATGAAAAAATGAAGAGGGGAGAAGACGTGTTGCTAGAAAGCTAGAGGGGTTAGTTAAGCCTGTGTAGTTTCTACTGGAGCTCTGGTGAAGTTCACATATTGCAGGACAGCTCATTAATTTCAATGACATTTGTGCTCTTTCTGGTAATCCTGGCCACTTCAAGTCCTAACAGCACAAATCAGGTAAGTGAACAAGTCATTCCACAGAGCGTATGAATTAAGTCTCACCTTTATAGATCTGCATCTTGTGCACCTTGCATCTACCTCCAGTCCTCTCAGCTCCTGCTCACCTGCCTCACCATCGGCACTGGCGGGGTCAGCACTTCATAACAGGTTGAGGTGTACATTCCTGCTTTCAGTAAAGTCTAACACCTGATACAAGAGGAAAGGGAGCTATTGCCAGGATGTTCCCAGGGGAAGCCTGCCCTTTAGTACCCCGATGCTTCACAGCTGGCTACCAGAGCAGTTGTTCTTGCTAGTGCCCCAAAAAGGGCTCTGGCAGAGAAAGAAGTGTTTCTCATGTAAATTCCAGTAGCTACTCACAAGAGAAACTGACTGGAAATTGCTAGGACTAAACCATTTTTCTTATTTATGGAAAAATGGGTACCACAGAGAACCCCTTCTAGGACCCAATTCTGGGCTCAAGGACAAGTTAAAAGACTTCTGCCACAACCAAGGTCAAGAGTCTAGTGTGAGTTTGCCAGGCATGCCCTCGTCTCAGTTCCCCTTGAGGTTTTTTGCCAAGCATTTGGAGGAGGTGAGGAGATTTTTTTTCCCCATTGTTGGAAAATAGCAGCCCTAGACTTTTGATATATTTACTGTTGCAGAGATGATTAGTACAAACATTCCAGCTGGCATTTATTAGTAAAATAGATCTCACACACACCAAGCTGAGCCTTCATACATAACACAAACATATATATGTCTGTGAGTGTATGTATACGCACACGACACCAAGTCTCCTCCAGGACTGAAGATCAGTTAGTTCTGTGTAGAGATGCTAAGTCTTCTCTTCATTACCTTTGCCTCCCATTTTCAGGCACTTCCAAGATAACACAAGTGCTGGTAGACACAAAGTCTTTTAGACTCTTGTTGTCTAAGAAAAACCACAAAACTTAGAAAAAAAAAGTTGATTTATTGAAAACAGTATTGTGCTTAATGCTTTGTCATTTCAAATTCTGTTTCAACATTTTATGTTATCATTTAAAGTATTACAACATAATGAACTTTCTTTAAAAAAATACAGAAAATCATGGTAGCAAAATAGTAGCTTTACCCCAGAATAATGCACAGCAGGCTTAAGTATAGAAACCAGACATTTGAAAACACACTTCTTCAAATACAGTGGTGCACTGTATAGGGAACACAACTAAACAGGCTGACATCTGAGGGTTACTCATCACTTCAGCCAATCCACATGAGGACTTCCAAAAGAAAGGCAGTCAGTGTTTCAAAACAGTAATGCAGCTACAAGTAAACCACAACTGGTTGTTCACTAAGGGATCATGTACCCCAGCTCCAGAATAATGAACCACTGTTAAGTCCACTCATCTCAACACTAGGATAAAACACAACAGTAAACAGAGAATCGAAACTATGTCTGGCTATGTTTCACTGCCCAGGAGATGAGTTCTTTCTTCATTACTACCAGGAGGATTTTGCAGGCTGGAACTGGAACTGTTTGCACAAGGAAAAGAACAGGACGGAAGAAACAGGTTTAATATTCTCTAGATACTTCTACACAATACCAACATTATAGAAAAAAAGCCACAATTACGTGGAAAGAGCTACATGGATCACTAGATTTGGTTCCCCACCTCCCTCAACCTGCTGGCCACACTTCTTTTGATGCAGCCCAGGATACGGTTGGCTTTATGGGTTGCGGGCATATATTGCCGGCTCATGTCCAGCTTTTCATCAACCGGTACCCCCAAGTCCTTCTCCACAGGGCTGCTCTCAATCCCTTCATCCCCCAGCCTGTATTGAGATCAGGGGTTGCCGTGACCCAGGTGCAGGTCCTTGCACTTGGCCTTCTTGAACCTCATGAGGTTCACACAGGCCCACTTCTTGAGCTTGTCCACGTTCCTCTGAAGGGCACCCTGTCCCTCAGGCATGTCAACCGCACCACTCAGCTTGGTGTCATCTGGAAATTGGCTGAGGGTGCACTCGATCCTACTATGTCATTGATGAAGATATTAAACAGTACTGGTCCCGGTACGGACCCCTGAAGGACACTACTCATCATTGATCTCCAGCCGGACATTGAGCCATTGACCGCTACTCTCTGGATGCGACCATCCAGCCAATTCCAGTTCACAGACACCCTCATGGAGGAACCATCAGTAGGGTTTGCTTGTTAATGCCACAGGCCTGTTGCTTGTTTAGAACAGGCATCGCCTGGTTTAGGTCTCTGTTTAGGTCAGTAGGGATTTAGGCAAGCATACAGACAAAGCATTGAAGTATTTTTACTGCTCATCCTGTCATTCGTTATCAGGTTGGTAGTGAGGAAAAAAAGTAAGCACAGCTTTCAAAGGTTTGCTTTATATGGCTGCAAGTAAAATAAAGAATAAATATCTCAGCATACCTTCTCCTCGTTGCCTCAGTGATATAGAATATTCCAGTTGCAAGACCCTTTGAGGAAACAGTTACAATTGTAATAATAATAACCTTATGCAATAGCTCATGATTGCAATAGATACAAAAAGCAAAAAATGTGTAATTACTTACACTTAACAGTGTCCATCCTCCTTGGATGGCTGAAGCCCATTCAAAACCCAGCTTTTCATTTAGAAATCCTCCCAGAATGGGACCTGCAAATGCCCTGCAACAAATCAAAATGAGGTATTGGCATCCCAAACAAAAAAGATATATCATATTCTCAGAGAACATTTTTTATTGCATTTTGTGGCCTCCCTCCATTGATTCTCTCTCCTTTGTCAACAAAGAGATTGTCTTCCACAGACCTAACTTTCCTATAAACCACAATAAGTATTAATACTTTGTTTGCCATGGCCCCAATAAACCTGTCTGGTCACCTCCTCAGCTGCAAACAGGAACCACATCAGAAAGCTGAATGCACTCTTTTCTGTATCTGGAATGGCTTAGAGGCCCCATTAAGGACCATGTTCTAACAGGGCATCTACACCGATCAATTCCATCATAAAGGTAATTTAAACTCTCATCCCTCAAAATGTAAATCTTCCACACTTCAAGACAAAAGACTGATGATTATAGGCAGGTGGGGAGGCACATTGTCACAGACACGGTCACTACAAGGTTGAGCTGTATGTAACTGCCCTGCACCTTCATGCCTGCCTAAGAATGCCATGAAAGGTTACGCAGCTGCTGTCACTTTATGACAGGTCTTACATGATACGGTCTCTCGCTACAGAAAGAGACAAAACTGTGTAAAACTAGAGAGACTTCCTGGAAGCAAGTCACATAATAAAAACAGGTTTGATAACTGCATAAAACTGGGATTTGGTAACTTTATACTACCTATATCTGGATTGAACCCTATGCCAAATAAACAGGACAGCTAGAACTTCAGTTAGCTTGGGAAAAATGGTGCAAATTTGTACCACTGAAACCCACCTGCAGCCACACAGGACTACAAGGACAGATAAAAAAAAATCCCTGGAAGTGGCTGTCAATAGGGGGACTCACTTCCCACTGAGTGACAACTGTGAAGGGCGACTCAGCCAGCAGCACCTTTCACTCATTTCTGTGATGACCACTGGGTAATAAACACAGACACACTCTGCTAAGCTATGCAAACACAGACCTTAAATAATGGCTGTGGCTAAAAGAGAAGATTCTACCCTAAGCTATCCCAGACAAAAGGAGGAAATGTGGAAAATGAAAAAGGCAGAACAGAATTAGTCAGGAGCAGATACCTTCTAGCTCGCTCCATGTGGATGGACTTAGCTTTGTAAAAAATTAGGGTCCATCTATCTCGGTATTAAGCATTAAATGTTTTAGTGACAACAAAAATGACCACACAGAGGCGCAAGCTAACATCCACTTAATTACTGCAGCTTTTTGATATGCTGATATGATTTTTTATGACATTTCAAGGAAGACAAGTTCAGAGTCCATTCCCTCAGTTGGGTAAAAAGCTTTGTTTTAACATGTCCACCAGGCATCTGTTTAGCCCTTTTGAATCAAGGTCAATGCAATGACTGCAATGCTAGACTTCTGGTTGTAATGTAGCAGGCTTTTGTGTGGCAATAGCGTAGAACAACTGAACGCTCATAGCTTACAAAAAGGTGACTGTATACCTACCCAAGGGACCACATGGCATTGAAGAGCCCAGACACCAGTCCCAGCAGACTGAGACCTTCTTCAAATCCATTCTCACTGCAGAAAGACAGACCAGTTAGAGTAGTACAATACATTATTGTGTCTCAGTCTATAGCTTTCCTCTATAGAGAAAGTTTTTTACCTCCTTTTAATTTACACACAACATAAATAGTTAACAAGCAAAAGTGTACAGTGGAATCATGTCTGTTTACGCAGTACTTTCTTCTTTGCTGCCTCTCTGAAGGACTGCAGTGCTACTTCTCATCTCTGATGTCTTCCGAGATGCCTAACATCACACTATCGCTCATTCCCTGTGTTTCATACAGCAAGTGCAAAACAGTGACAGGTGGTTTTCAAGAAGGAAAGACCTTGTTCCAAGAGGAACATACTAATAAGAGTAAATCAAGACCCTTCTAGTCATTACTGTCAAGCCCCATCACAGACCTTGTACTGTGAGCAAGTATGACTCCTGTAGGTGCAGCTGTTAATGCCGGCGCAGACTGAAAATCCAGTGAAAACTGCTTGCTATTAATCATCCTCAGAAGCTGAAATAAATCCTGTCTATACGAAACCACACACAGGTCACCCCATACTATGAGACTCAAAGTCTGATGGACTTCAGTGTGTTCATGGTACTGAGATATACATTTACAACATTATATCTGGAGTATAATGACAGGGGTGCTCAGTCAGAAAAAACTAAGACAAGAGTAGTGGAAGCATTTAAGTGTTACTTGCTGCCTTTGTCTCAAAAAGGGGGGGAAAAGCCACACCAAAACCCCACTTCATATTCACCCCTGAAAATTAGTTGCAGTTTCCTACTGTCAGTAACATGAAAGATGTGTTGGACCGAGTTACTTACTATGCACAGTGCAGTATCTCTGGAAACACTGGGATAGCACTCATGCCAAGGGAAAAGCCAATCAAAACCAGCACTAGCACAAACATCCACAGCTGACTGAAAAAGAGGCATTTAAAAGATGTTAGCTGCTGAAGGCTCTTTTCAAATACGGACACCGTTTGCTGTTTTATCAGCTCTCCATGACTGACCAGAAAACTAGGTTTCTTGAAGCCAAGAAGAACTTGACTTTAAACGAACACCAAGACTTGAAAATACAGATCTATGCTTAGAAAAAGACTTTGTAAGAGAATTTAAAAATCCTGTGCTCAAGTTAAGTATTTCCTTATCAAATGCAGTTCATCTGAAGAGGAGCACATAGAAAAGAGGTGGACAGAAGAGCTTAACTTAGCAATACATATATGCAAGCTCCAGACTTGCTTTGTTGCACAAGTAAAGGATTTTGCAGGTAAAATTCGTAGCCTGATACATTATACCCACATAGACTTAGCTAAGGAATGAATGTTGAAGATTTTACCAATTCCCTGTTCTCACCATCTCAGTTGCAAATCTATTTAATCTTTTTTAAAAAGTAGGAGTCTGGGAAGAAGGAGTTGACTAATTCTGCGCATTATAGAATCATAGAATCTCTCACGTTGGAAGGGACCCATAAGGATCATTGAGGTCAACTCCCCACTCCTCGCAGGACTACCTAAAACTAAACCATATGACTAAGAACATCATCCAGACGTTCCTTGAACTCTGACAGTCTTGGTGCCATGACCGCTTCCCTGGGGAGCCTGTTCCAGTGACTGCCCACCCTCGCAGTGAAGAACCTTTTCCTAATGTCCAATCTGAACTTCCCCTGATGCAGCTTCTTTCCATTGCCTTGTGTCCTATCACTGGTCACCGGAGAGGAGATCAGCACCTCCAACTCAAATTAGCAAGCCTATCATCAGCTTTAACAGAGTGTATAACCTAGGACAAAAGGACTACAGAGTTGTTTTGTAAATGTAGCAGAGTGTTTTGCTGCGAATTAACTTGAGAGCTATGGCAATGCAGTGTGAAGGTGAAAGACATTGTCTCTACTTAGCTAGCTGAAAACAAAGCTATAACCTGGCCTTTTCTTCAGTAATAGATGTACAAAGAGAAGAAAAAAATCAACACTGCTGCACAGCCTTGCAAATAAATCCCATAGCTCAGAAACATTGACGAAATAGAGAAAATTGAAAAATAAGACAGAAAGAGAACTTTGTTTTGCTGCACTGGAAATACCACAGAATTGGGAGGAAAGGAAAATAAAAAGCAGCATTCTTCCCACCACACACACATTAACATGAGCAAAGACAGTAACAAAAAGCAAAGGAAAAGGATCTGTTTTGCGAAGCTGTAAAATCTCAATTTCCAGATGCTTCCACTGCTTTACATTCACAGTCTCAAGTTAAAAAAAAACCCTGTTTCATGGTCAGAGGTGCTAACTATAGACTTGTGGACATACATGACTATGGTCATGATAGCTATCACAAAGACATCACATAAGGGGACAGGTTCAAGAAGAGGCAGTTCTGTACCTTTCAATGTGCAGTACAGGCGCCGGTCCTAATATGAAAAAGCACATTGCTGTCATTAAGCCTCCAGACACCAGCAGCCACTTCCTGAGGTACTGCAAAAGAAAAGGAAGAGGTATGTAACTTAGTGAATTTGTGATGTAACTGTTTTGTCCTTCCTAATACCCCTCTTCTAAATCTTCATTTCCTGAAAAGTACTGCTCCTGTAGAGACCATCATTACACACAAACCAGGAATTCTCAATTTCTCTGCCAGTTCTGAACACCATCAAGAAATACTGAATTCATGTTTCCNTTGCATGTAATTCTCATGTACAAAGGCCATTATTAGTTTGTGTCGGGGGAAAAAAAAACAGTGTCAGAAAACTGGCACTGTCCTTTGTGCACAGCGTTCAAAGTCTGGGCTTCCTTGATCAATTACCAGTGGCTGTCAACCAGGCAGTTTTAGGTGCATCACTGTCAAAGTCTCTTTCTATGGTGCAGTTAAGAGCTGGAGAACCATAGTCAGTC